>JAJMDO010000022.1:54338-117269 GCA_030573635.1 Blastobotrys ciferrii | reverse complement strand
CCCAAGAATTAAAATGTAGAATCAAACATTTTTAAATTACAATAATTACAAGAAAAAATGTTTAGTAGATTCTGAATGGAGGACCCATGGTGGACTTGATGACCAAGGAGCCAACGTTCTGCCAGTTCTTCTTCAACAGAGAGACGAGGAAGTTGCAGGCAAGCATGATTTGAGAGACAATCTGGTCCTCCTCCATCTCGACGTTGCCAACGGCGACGGCCAAACAAAGGACCTTCTTAAGCTGGAACTTGATAGTGGACTTGACCTCAGTAATCTTGAGGGAGAGGTCCTCAGAGTGAGAAACTGGGGTTGGGAACTTACCAGCCTTAGAAAGCTGAGGTCCCAAGAGACGAGGAACCTGCTTGATCAAGGCTTCGGAAGCAACAAAAGCGTTGTACTTCTTGGCAAGCTTCTTGATGAGCTTCTTGTTCTTGTTAAGCTTCTTCAAGTCCTCAACAGACATGGCGTCAACACCACAGCCCTTAGCACGGTCGACATCGACGGCATCACCAAAGACACAGATGGTCATGTTTGGTCTTGGGACGTGTGGCAACTTGACAGTACCAGAGAAACGCTTGTCTCTTTGAGGGTCGTAGTTCTTAAGACCGACCTGAAGTTCAATGGTCTCAAGGAAGTTTCTCTTCTTGGCCTCAGAAGCCTTCAAGAGCTCCTGGACATTCCCACGGACACCGGCGACGCTGATTTTAGACATCTTTTATTCGTCTCCCAAGCTGTATTAATTTGCAGTTGGTTACTTCCGTGAAGTTAGTGGTTGAAAAATTAAGAGTCGCTTCACGTTTATCTCCCAACACCAGAAAAAAAAAAAAAGCAGTCACAAAATACCAGCGTAATCATCAGCATACCTCAACTCTGCGCGCGCTAGTTTTCGCGCAGCACAACGTGGTCTGAGTCTTATGATGTGAGGCAAACCGCGCGCAGCGCCCGCGAGCGTGTTTTCTTGGGGGCACACCCCCAGACCCCCGTGGTCCTGCGAGGCTACAGAAGCGGGTCAGATGGTACCCAGACCTCGGCGAAGCCGACCCTGGGTGTTTGAGGTCGTGCTCCCGATGACCTTATACTGTGGCCGAGTTTTTAATATTCTTAAGAGTATTTATTAGCTAAGAAACAACAAGTAGTTCGTTAATTGTTAGGGAGTGTAGAGAAATAAAGCTTTTTGTCACAGGCGAAGCCGGGGTTTTAATTTCTGGGATTCTTAGCTGCTAGAATGCCGTAACTCCAGAGCTGGATGGGGTTACCTTCTTGGCCTCTGGAGAGCAGTTCGCCGACAATTGAGACTGCAAAGTTGTTGCTTTGGATATCAGTTTTGCCTGAAGCACTGTTCGCGGAGTTTGAGCCAGTGTATGCGTAAGACCAGACTTCGGTATAAATTTCATCTTTGGCACCCTCGACACCCTGCCAAAGTCGGTCGAGTCCAGCAATGAGTGAGGATACCAGTTTAGAATTGTCGCACCAAGATGGTTTGTCTGGAAGTTTGGCGTGTGTAGAAGGAACGGACGATATGTCACATGAGGCCAACTGCTTTGCTAGACCGTTCGCCATGGCTGCAATCTGCCATCCCCATATAGTTGACCCGTGATACTGGCTGTTACTGAACATCGAGTACAACGACTGGTCAGATGAAAGAGCGGGGTTGGCAACGACCATGCCGACTGGTGTAGTCAGGCCCAGTGGGAATGGAAGTAGGGCGTCAGCAACACATTTCATATATTCTTCAGATTTGTTGTGACCATATAAAAGCCCAAGACCAATGTCAGAATGAAGGACGCCAACTGGTGAACCTTGCTTGAGAGACAACCCGTAATACGTGTGGGAGTCATCATCGTTGTTCAACCAGCCCTCAGTCTTTGCATCAGAATCAAAAGGCTTGGAATCATTGAATGCGCCCTGTGAATAAACCAAACCATCATCTAGGTTGGCCCATCGGGTGTATTGATGAACGTTGTTCATTTGAGAATCTTTACTGCCGCTGACTTTAAAATGGCCAATGGCCTTGTCCTCCCAGACACTGGCATACTGAGTCGCGCTGTTTTTAAATTTCTGGTCCACAATGTTCTTATCTGCCAAATCAGCAATGGCCCGAAGAGCAGCTGGAGCATAAACAACGTTAATGTCGAAAGCAGCATTGCCGTATGCATTGCCGTATCTTGTGTCTCGCCAATTGCCACTTGGATAGTTTGAAGAAAATTGAACTAGATTTTGGGGAGATGGGTTATCAGCAAAACTCTTGGTTTGATCCAGAACAAGTTGAATATTCTTTTCCAAAAGCTCTCGGTATGAAATTTCCCCTCCACCATTGGGCCGTTGGCGCTTTTTCTGTAAAAAATCTCCTTCCCTTCCTTTGCCCTCGTCAGTTTCCAAAAAGTAGTTTGCTATTGCAGGAAGTAGTAGAAAGTTGGTATCTTTCATGCCATAGCTAAAGACATGAGCGTCGTCTGACCGGCCAATGCGGCTATTAATCCACCCGGCGTAATCACCGAGTGTCTCCTGATTGCACACTTCACCCTCCTGGGATTGTCCAGAATCTGTATTCACTCCATTGAGATACATTCGTTCGAAAACGGATGCGAACACGGTTTCAACGGCCTCTCTTTTAAGAACGGGTAGGAGCATCATGATTGCAAACAAATCATCACGACCGTAATAACTCAAATAACGCCAGCCGCCCACTAGAAATTTGTTCTTATATGCCAAGAAGCTCAACTCCTGTGCCGGTTTATTATCATTGATACTGTTCAATACGTCCGCCCTTGTGCCAGTATCTTCTCCTCCCGAAACAAAAAGGTCTCCAACGCCGTAAGTCTGCTCAATCGACTCTTCATTCAGTTCAATCAGGAAATCCAGTTTCCCTTTACCAAAATTGCAATCCAGTGGTCTGGATTTATCTGGTTTGCCATTTACCTTGATACTAGCTCCACCTTCCTTGGCAGATGTCAGAGTAATGTTCATGTTATGTTCGCTGTTAATCCACTTCCGGTTAAGCTTAAGCTTTCCATCTTTATTTTCTGCTACCGTAAAATTGAATTCTGTATGCCATCGTCCAGCTTCCTCATATTCTCTTATCCCCCTCACACCACCTAAAATAGTAACCCCCATTTTAGAGTCCTGACTCAAATCCAACGTTCCTTTAATTGCTGTATACCCACTATTGGCTCTATCAGAATCCAGTGTCCGGACATTATCGTCAACAATCCTCATAGAAAAGTCGTTAGATTCCGATTGCAGGTACATTAACAGTCCAGAATTTCCCGCTGGGAAAGCTGCCAAGAATCTCTGAATCCCTCCCGAGTTATCAGGGACCAAAACTTGGGCAGCAGCATCCCCCTCCTTCACAAGATAGTTCTTGAACCCTGCTCGATCCACGTTAAGCTTCAGGCAAGTACCGAAGCTCAAAAAACTGGCCAACCAAATCACTAAATTCTTCATTCCAGAACGCACTGAACAATACACAATTGTTGGCCTCTAGAGTCATATATATACAATACGTCTAGACAAATGCATGGACGTTGGAGATTTTGGTCGGCGTACTGCCGAAACCCTAACGTCAGTTAGCTTATCCGTCGGCAGATCTGTGCATCTGATTCACATAACAACTATATCCTGACACTATTAGTATACTTCTGTCGTTCTTTTTCGCGAAGGAGACACACAACTCGTACCCCTGCTAAGAACCAGTGAGTCTAAAGATGTTTACATCCATCAGCCTCCTGCTTATTGCCGAATAACCTTCTTCTTTGCCAAAAATAAACAAAAGCGTTTGTTCTGGTTTGTGGAAAGATACATGCAGTGATGCCAGTTTGGCCTACCCCAGATTCGGCGAAGCAGACCGCCGAGGGGCTTGGGCCGGCTTTGTCAACTCATATATTCATATAGAATACCAAAACTGATCACTTTAATGAAATACCACACTGAATAGTTAGCACTATACACAAAACTTTTTATGTTCCTATGAACGTATGTTGTTATAATTAATTGAGATTTAAAAGGCGGGCCAATTGTTTACAACAGTTGTATGTCCGAATATCCACGTACGTAACACTGCAAGCATATTAAAGTTAGCTTATCAACCATATTCCTGAGTTGAATAAAGTTTATTTTCAGGTACAGTGGTCAATAGGTAAATAATCTACAGCTCCGAGTTACTCCATTCGATCATCTCAAATTCCCACCTTTAGTAAGCAAAGTCTTGCAGTAAACGCGGACATTTACTGTACGGGGGGGGACGCTTCTATAACTGCATAATTACTGACACCTTACTGATAGAGCTACTTCATTCTTGGTTAACCATAGCTAGCACCTTTGTTCACACAGCCCTGTTTCTCTGGGCACGTGTCCAAGGAATCAGGGTCGACTTCGTCGAGATAAGGCGTGTTTTCGGGGAACACGCCCCCAGACCCCCTAGGCTCGCTCAGCTCGAGGTTATGGGTAGTCCTATTCGTTGAAGCTACGGAGGTGTACGAGACTGGGAATTTACAGTACAGATCCAAGAGTGGTTCCTCTGAGAGTTATGTGCATTTACCTGTCATAAAAGTAAGGCATATGGTTAGGTCAATAGACTTAAAATTCTTTAACACTTCTCTTGAACCTCCAGTGCTCGATCATGCCTTCTCCCAAGCACTTAACGCATTTTAACTTCTCCAGAGTAGTACCACGCTTTTGGTTACTCCCGCTGGAAACGGAAGAAAGCTTCTTCTTAAAACTTCATTCCTTAGCGCATGGCTCGAAGCTCTAGGCACATGACCCATGGATCTGCAGTTTTCTTGGAATCAGAGCAATTTTCCTGCTTCCACTTATGGAAAACTAAGCACTCCGCCTCCCGAACTGAACTCTAGAATTCTAGGAGGGGGCAAATGACTTTTTTAAGGGAGGAACACCTCCCAAACCCTGGCGCCGGATACGCCGAAGTTTAGATAGCAAACAGTTTTGCGAACCAGAACATCCTTTTTCGCTTCTTTTTTGAAAGGACAATTGACTCTATTAGAGCGAGGCACGGACCCAAACTGCCCCACTTATAAGAGCAACAGGACCTAGAAAACCCACCCCAAAAATTCTTCGACCAGACTAAATCTGGGTATACTAGTTTAATGATATCCTTCTTTTCCAGAAAAAGAAGCAAAAAAGCGTTGTTCTGCTTCGCAAAAGGCCTTGGCACCAAAACCTTCCGCGAAGCGGAACCACGGGGGTTTGGGGGCGTGCCCCCAAAATTCTTCGATGGGCTTCGCCGAGGCTATGAGAAACACGCTCATTTTAAAGCAAGCAACACTTTTGCTTCTTTTTTCTAAAAAGAAGAATAATTGAGATCAAAATGCTGGGATGTCAAGTGTTAATTACTTCGCCATTCTTTACTTTTTTGGTCCATACACATGCGGCGCATGTGAGATCTCAGCCGCATGATACACAAGATTTCAGATTTGGGTCTCCGAGGGACAATCCATCCACCACTAACAAATGTTAATAGGCGGCCGCACGACGCGTCCTTTGGTTGAATCTGGCAAGGTTGTGTTTTCGCGGGTGTTCTTCTCTGCTAATAGTTATGTGTTGAAAGGCCATTCGGCTTCGTCGTCGCGTTGGCTGCAACGCCAGGGACAGGACAAGTTTACGAAGGAGGCGAAAGTACGAAACTATCTTTCGCGGGCGGCATTCAAATTGCTTGCATTGAATGACCGATACAAGCTATTCAAACCTGGACAGACGGTCATAGATCTCGGATTTGCCCCTGGAGCGTGGTCCCAAGTAGCTGTCGAGAAAACAAGTCCAGGGGGAAGAGTGATTGGCGTTGACATATTGAATCACCCTCCACCTCCGGGCGCGTCCGCAATTCAAGGAAACTTCCTCTCATACACGGTCCATGAGAGACTGCGCCAAATGCTCCAAAATCCACAGTTAGGCAGAGACCCCACTGCAGCCAAACAGGAACTTATTACCGATGTGGATCAAGAATATCCCGTCGATGTAGTGCTAAGTGACATGTGTGCACCTTTACCCCAGATTACTGGCTTTACAACAAGAAGTATTAACGACCCGTATATTAGGATGGCCAACACCTCCGGTCTCGCAGTGCGAGACCATGGAAACAGCGTTGTAAGTGCCCAAAGTCCTCAAAAAACCGCAGCCAATTCTCTTTTGAGAAAGCCCTCAAATTCTATGGGTTGTCTTAAGTGGCCGAGGTTTGTACCGTGAATTGTCTTACCACCAATTGGTTCTTTGAGGTCCTTTCCAGGTTTGCTCGTGCTAACTTAGGTTTAGGATTTGTGTGATGCAGGATTAATGTTTGCAATTGATACCCTTCGGCCTGGTGGATCCTTTGTCTGTAAGTTTTTTACAGGTTCGGAAGACAAGGATCTAGAAGAACGTATCAAGAAGGTGTTTAAGGTCGTTAAACGTGAAAAGCCGCCAGCTTCAAGAAAGGCGTCGAAAGAAATGTATCTTATCGGTTTAAACAAGGTCAAAGACGTTACTAAGGAATCGGTGTTTAATTACTAACAGCTGTTCATAAATATGCATCAAATTCATGACAAAAGGAGATTACTGTGGTGGAAACGATAGGGTTCACTTTGAATCCTTCTTTCTCAATAATATAAGAAACTGATTTTCCTGTGATTTTACTGGGCGTATACCCCCAGGCCCCCAGGCTCGGCTTCACCGAGGTCGGCTAGGAGTCTTTTGAGAAATAAGCTAACTTCTTCCGTTGCTGCTCCCTTCTAGAAATGGACAAACAGTTAGCCTAGCACATTTTCTACTCTTTCTAAGCTATCCCAAAACTCGGCAACACCAACTCGGATTTGGAGGCTATCCCCAAGTGAATTTATCGTGTCCTATACTCCTTTTATACATGTACCCAAATTCAGCAGGGCCGACCCTGCGGGTTTGGGGACTTGCCCCAGGCAGTCAATTCACCGTTGCCTCTGCTATGAGACAACGTATAAAAGGAGTGGTGGTTAAATTAGAACATTTTTACTAACAAGAATACAAAGCATTTTCTCTTTTCAATAGATAGGTTTACTCTTCAGTCTCCACCTCCTCCTTAGGTTTGTCTTCAGCTTCTTGAGCTGCAGGGGCAGGGGCGGGTGTTTCAGCCTCAGTAGTGTCTGGTTCATTATCATCGACATCAATCAGATCTCCTCCCATAGTGCCGTTGGCCTGGATTTGCTTCTTTTGACCAACGTCTTCTGGGAATAGTTCTGGGTTTTCTTTAGGATCGGCAATAGAGTTGGCAATCTTTGTTCGTCCTGCCTTGTTGAGACCGTCCTTCCATTTCTTGACTGATCCTTCGACATCGCCGCCATAAGTAAGCGCAAAGAGGGCGGCTTCTGAGGAACGGCCGGTCTTGTTTAGAAGTTCAATGCATGCATCGGTGTTGCCCACAAACCATTGGGCATTGAATGCAAGGTTATATTTACCCAATTCTGTTGCCCGTTGGGCCACCGACTTCAAGGCCTCCTTGTTACCTGTACTGGTGTAAATAAGCACAAGCGAGTCAAGGTCACTTGCTTCCTCATAGCATGATTCGGCCAGTGTCACATCCCAGCTCTCGAGGGCAAAGTCACCCAACTGCTTCCATTTGTGTTCATTGTTCAGCTCCTTAGCAAGTTCTCCAGCGATTTCTAGGTTGCTTAGAGAGAGAGCGAGGTCGAATCGATGTTCAGGGTCCCGACTGACTTCCAGTGCAAGCTCATTATACCCTTGAGCTTCTAGGAATCGTGCTACCTTGGTTCGCTCTCGTTCGGGAACTTGATTCAAGAGTTCTGCAGCATATTCCATGTCTCCTCGTAGGACAACAGTCTGGTACTCAACCACAGCCAATGACAGCTTGTAGCTGGTGATATTTATATCCTTGTCAGACAGGTAGATGCAGTTGTCTCGTGGAATGTATCCCAAAAGATACATTTGCTTGTCGAAATGGGAAATTGTATAAGTTTCGCCACCAACCAGGTAATTCAGTCGGTTGGAAAACGTTGTGTATATAAAACAGTCACCCACCCATTTGCCAGTTCTAACTGCTTCCGAAATTTCGTGAATGACCTCAAAGGAATCCACAACACCCTCTTCTTCAGAAATGGTACCATTTTGCAACGCCTCGTGGAATAAATCTCTATCATAACGCAGGACAAAGAACGAATCTTCTGCAACCACAGTTACCAGTTCGCCAGAATCGGACCAAACCACCTGAGTAGCCTCAACATCGACACGGCACACCATCTTTCCAGACTCCCAGTCGAAGAAAATAATAAAGCCATCACCCTTCGCACCTAATAGAGCTCCGCCAAAGATTTGTTGAACATTGTATCCAACGTTCAAATGACCTAATGGACGTTCTTTAAAGTTCTTGAACATGCGAATGTTAGAATTGGCCTCCAGAACTGCATATTCATTGGAATCTTGTGCCCATGCAAAGTCAATCGCAGATCCAAACGACTTGTTTCTCCACGCCAAGGCTGTATAGATGATGTACTCGCCATCTCCCGTGACAGCAACAAATCGTCCATTCGGGGAATGTTGAAGCTGAGTTGGATACACTTCCACATTGCCCAGTTCCTTTGGTGTCAATGGCAAAATGTCGCCATCTTGAACGTCTTCATTGCCCTTCAACACAGCATGGAAAACCTCAGAATGTTTCGACCAGATCATCTTCCCGTTTGGATCCATGGAAATGGCCGGTTCATCCTTACCCAGCTGCAGAACAACATTACCCGCGTCAAAGCCCAAAGCGACAAGGTTACTACCCTTCTTACAAACGGCACACCACGCTCGTTCCAGACCGTAATTAAGAGTCTGTTCTAACTTGTAGGTGTTTGCATTCCAAATCTTAACGGTCGAATCCTCAGACCCGGAAATGATAACTGGCAACTCGGGATGGAACACGGCAAATGAAACATTGTTGGCATGTCCCTCCATAGTCGCCACGCAAGACTTCGTTTGATAATCCCAAACTCGCATTGTTCTGTCATCAGACGTGGTGATAAGGTAAGGTTTGTCGGATTGAGGGTAATATTCGACAAAGTTTACACCCCGCGTCTCATGAGCCTCCAGAGTGAAGTTAGCATGTGGAGAGCTCAAAGACCAAATCTTGACAGTATGATCCAAACACGCCGACGCAAACGTATTAGGGTCCTTTGGATTAAAAGCCAAATACATGACATAATGGGTATGGCCCTCAAACGTCTGCGTATTCCGCCAGTTCTGATCCCAGTTCCACAGTTTGATAGTCATATCATCACCTGCAGTCAATACAAATGGCTGGCTAGGGTGAACTGCCAACACTCTGATATAATCAGGGTGCGCTTCGAACTGAGTCACCTTCTCAGACGTATTATAATTATAAACTCGAACGTGGAAATCATCACTTCCAACCACAATCCAGTTCTTACGAGCAACAAATCGTCCCGCTCGCACCGGTAAATCGCTCACTTCTATAGTCTTCACAACCGCCTGTGTCTCATAATTCCAGATCTGAACACGGCCTATACACAAGTTAGTAAAAATGTCCTTAACCATCCACTTTCTTCAACTGGCCACGAATCTGTTCTAGGAAAGAACCAAAAAAGCGCAAATGCACGATGTATTCTTCATCAGCCGTATATTCTTCTTTTCCAGAAAAGCAAAAGCGTGGACGGGGTGTCCACAAATTTTGCCCTCCACAACTTTACTGTACGCTTGCTGTTGCCTATTGTTGAATATTCTTTCAGTAAAACGCTAGTTGTCGGCTCGGCTTCGTGCAAAGTACTGTATAAACAACATGCTTCCACAAAGCTTAAACATGGTCCACCGAACAGAATGCTCCTCTACCCATAACTCGGAAAAGCCGGTGCAGACCCCAGAAATCCAGGAAAACTCGTCCATAATCCATTGAGTTCCGTTCCGGAGAATAAGGCAAGTTCATAGGCGAGATCAAGATTAACGATGTGAACACTTTTTTTGTTTCTTTGCTGTAGAAATGGATTTCTACTAGTCCATTCAGCATAGCCAAAACTGTCGAGTCAAATAAATTTAGACCACCCGGTCGTGTTACGCATTCTCGGGCTTCAAGGTTTTCGTGGATTTCATGGCCAACCAAAGAAAAACGCGTCCAATCTGCTCAATTGCACACTTACCACTATACATGGTGCTCAAAATCTACATATCCAACTGGTTAGCATTGAATTTCGGCTCAAAGTTGGCTAAATTTCAACTTACCCATGGCTCGGTCGGGTGGATATCAATCCCCTTCACACGGTCAGACCGGTTCTGGAACAGTTTCTACATCCAGTTAGTCACATGAACATCTTTATCCTCGATTGACCTTCCATACCTTTACGTCCAGCTTCATTCTGCGTGCGTGTCCCTTTTTTGTTCAACCCCCGTGTGTTTGATGATGTCGCCTAACCTCTACACAGTGTCCATTGCCTGCCAGGTGGCGTTCTCCCATCTACCCACACCACAGTACCTCTCAGAACACTATCTTCCTTCTTCCCCATTTTCTATCCACTAGCCTTAGACACACCCTTTAAGCCCCAATTGTTTGTTTATGTCAATTACTGCGAGTGGAATAAATATATACTGACTGCCTTCTTGGATGCAGACGTCGAAACCCGCAGGGTCGACTCCGAGCTATGCGGAAGGTGTCCGGACTGATGACACGCTACAAAGCCGCATATCAGGAAAACAAGTGGCCGTATAGTAAACTATTCTATTTTTCCACAAAAAGAAGCGAAAATCGTTCTTCTGCTTAGAGGAGTTTGTTTCGGTGAAGCAGATTCTCCCTGAATTGCCTTCAGAGCAGCTAATCTACCACTAATCCTGTTAGACCGCCTTAATAGTTGTATGTTTTATTCCTAGCTAAAGGATTGATTGCGATCCATTAATTATATTATTCAACTTGTTTTATTTCTACAATTAGGGACGCTTATATGTTGTGCGCGTCGGTACATTTCGCACAATATAGGAACGGAGCTAATTACTTCGGTATTAATCTAACGCCCGGAATTCATCACATATATTGCAACCAATTGGACCAAACAACTATAACCTCTGCATTACCAAATTAATTCTTTATTTAATCCCTGCTTTTCAGCAAAGCCGATCAAGGAATTGGGGTCCAAGAAACGAATCTAACTCGGTATCATTCTCAAACACCGCGAATCGGACCCAGAGGGTCTCGGGCAGTGCCCCCAGAAACTTATCAATTACAGTATACGTAAAAGCAAGAAAGCCTGCTCAGGGGTCCGTAACTAGTTTAAAGTTCCTAACCCAGGTTAAAATTGCGTTGCGCGCATGGGAGGCGCGCAAACGGGTTTACACGTCGATTCGCCGGTTGGTGTGTTAACTGTGATCATATTGCTGCCTCGTAACACGACTTGTTCAATAGAGCGCGAATAAATGTGGCTTATCAATTGGTGTACGTATGTTGCATGACTTGGGGGATTTGGATTATTAACCTGGGTGATCTGTGTAGTTTACGACGTGCTTTCGTCTTTGGGTCTTCTCAACAAGCACGCTAAGCTCCTTTTCTTGGGGCTCGACAATGCTGGCAAGACGACACTCTTGCACATGTTGAAGGTGAGTTTGGTTTAAGAAGTGTATTCTTATGGCGGTGTTATTAACTTGCGAATTTAGAACGACAGATTGGCCACTCTTCAGCCAACCCTTCATCCTAGTAAGTAGGGTGGTATCCATGGATACTTGATGATTTGCTAACCAGTGTAGCTTCTGAGGAACTAGCCATCGGCAGCGTCAAGTTCACCACCTTTGATTTGGGTGGTCACAAGCAGGGTAAGTGTAGAACGACTTGGTATTTTACGTCGGCTAAGCTAACATGAACATATAGCTAGACGTTTGTGGAAGGACTACTTCCCTGAAGTAGACGGAATTGTGTTCCTCGTTGATGCTGCCGATAAGGATCGATTTGTCGAGTCCAAGGAGGAACTTGATGCGTTGTTCGCTATCGAGGAGCTGTCCAAGGTTCCATTTTTGGTTCTCGGCAACAAGATTGACTCTGCCGAGGCCGTTTCCGAAGAAGAACTCCGACATGTGCTCGGTCTCTATCAAACCACTGGTAAGGGTAAGGTCCCTGTCGAGGGAAATATTAGACCCCTTGAAATCTTCATGTGTTCTGTTGTCATGCGACAGGGCTATGGCGAAGGTATTAGATGGTTGAGTCAATACGTCTAATTCTATTCTTTTGTATAGGTATGATATATGCAAACAAAAATTATTAACTGCTTCTTTTTTATAAATAACTACTAATCGCCACTCCTTTTAGCGTTGTTCTGCTTGGCAGCTGCATTACTCCGTCCCACAACTATTAATCGTCCGATAAAAAAAATTCCGCTTCGCGGAAGATCAAATCCCAGATTTGCTGGTGTACTTTCTTGAAAGGATTCTTGCTGCCCGACTTGACTACCCAAACCTCACGAGGCCGACCCAAGGGTCTGGGGCGTGCCTCCAGAAAACTTATCATTTAGTGGTATTTCTCTTTTTTCCGGGAAAAACCGCTGCAACGTTCCGCGGATGCCCATACCCGTACGTACCAGAACGGTCATTGTCTGATGACCTTTCTCCAAAAGAATAAAATCCGTCTAAGCCCCGCCGACGATGGGCGTTGGGGCCTGCCAAAAGGGAAAATCCAGCCCATAGATTCGAAACAAAATCATCTTTACCCAAATCTCTCAGCGGAACCGGCCAAGTGAGTTGGGAATCGCCAAAGGAAGTAGAATATCTGTGTTAATTATGGTATACGGGTTTCTATCTCTTTGACTTCTTTCTATTGCCGGAGTCATCTTGGTCAGCGGGACGTTTTCTGCCTTCTTTTTGGAAATATTCCTTCTTTTCACGCCTTTGCTTTTCTCTCTTTTTCTCTTCAACCTTTTGGAGCTTAGTATTATGTTCAGCACGTTTTTCGGCCTTCTTTGCCTTGCGCTTAGCATCCTTTTCGTTACGCAAGGTCATAACCTTTTGCATCAGATCACGAGCCTTCTTTTCCTCGCCGCCCAGAACAACTGCACGCTTCTGCATGTAAGTCTGTTTCTTTTGTGGCTTCATTTGATGGATCTGAGACTTGAATGGGAGGTTTGCTTGAACAGACTTTGGAACCTTGACAGGATTGAATCTTCTAGTAGCTCGCTCAATCTTCCCATACTTAGAGCTTTCCGGGTTTGGTGTTTCAACACCCTTGGCGGCTCTTACCTGGCCCGTGAGTCTCATCCCTGACCATGCACCCTTGTCTGAAAGCAATAGTGAGGTGACCGGGTTGTAGAACTTCCTTGGAAGGATCTGGTGCCATGCTCTAAGAATGACGATATCAGACATCAGGATTTTGTCTTCAAAAGTGGCCCTAAAGTAGCCGTCGGGTTTTGACAATGCACGTTTGATTTGACCCCTGATACCAGAAACAGTCTTGATTTGAGCACCTTCGAATTTTGCAACTTCAAGAGAGGAATTGAACATGTCTTTGATGAATGCGGTGTTCTTGTAGATCTTATAAGGGTATCCCACCAGTTTTAGTTTCTTTACAATCTCCACAGTTTCATTAACCTCGGTAATGGTGCCCGTGGCCGCAATTCTGAAGTTGGATGTAACTTCTTGGTTCGAAACACTTTGAACCGCACAGAAACCAGTGTTTGGCGAAACCAGAGGACCATAGAATGTAGCCATGCAATGCATGTGCTCGGGAGTATACTTGAGCATTCTGTTTCTTGTTCGCGAGTCAGAGGTTGTGTAGATTGGCACTGTTTGGAATCGTCTCCAACCCAACGAAATAATAAGTGGATCATTTGATTTAAGGATCTTCTTATGCCATCGATGTCTTTTGATGTTAGCCTGAGAAAAGCCAAATCGTTCTTCATTGGCAAGAAGTCCACCGACAACAATAGGGTAGCATGGATTGAAGTTTTCAACAAACTCACATGGAACATCATCAAACACCATGCGAACATAAGCACCAGCTCTGAAACCCTCTATTCGGTCTCTAGTAGCCGGGTCCATTGCATCAAATTCGGCTTTGTTGATGTCCAACTGTTTGGCAATCTTGGCCTTTTGTGCATCATGCCACGTTTCGTGCTCGTCGCCATTTTCAGGGTCTTCCGCTCCAAATTCACGATCATCCTTCATTTGGTCTTCCATTTGAAGTCGCATCTTTTCCTTCTTTGCTGCATTCTCAGCCCGTTGTTCTTCAATGGTCTTTTCCTCATCCTCCTCTTCCTCTTCGTCCTCAGACTCCTCGTCATCCTTGTCCAATTCCTCAAAGTCACCATACAATTCCTCGTCGTCGTCTTCGGCATCACCATTCTTATTGGAGGAACCGTCGACGCTTACCTTGGGCGGGAGGTAGAAACGATCCTGAATGTCCTCAACATTCTCTTCCTGTGTCCACTTGGCAACAAGAGATTCGAGATCTTTGTAGGTTCTTATAGAATCATCTGATTTAGCGTTGGCCTCTTGCTTCTTGTCCTTCTTTTTGAAGAAATCATCGTCATCTTCTTCAGCTTCAATATCAGATTCCTCCTCGTCATCGTTTTCTTCTGGTTCGCCTTTCCATCGTCGCAGAACATCTGCTGGAGAAAGATCGTTCATGTATAGCATTTTATTTAGGTCCCAACGTCTATTGCGTTTGCTGAACATTTCTGCAGTGCGTTCCGCCATGTTATGCTTCCATTGGACCGCTGAGAGTTCATCTTCGTCATCCTCGCCCAGATCAGAGTCGGATTCTTGGAAGACAACTTCATCCCTAGCCGCCCCTTTGGCATCGTCGTCACCCGGTGAACGCTTACTACGGCGTGAGTATTCTTCATCTTCATCGTCGTCATCGTATTCAGCTTCCTCCTCGTCGTCATCATCCCCCTCATCCTCAAAATCTTCAATATTCAATCCACCACCAGCAACCCTCGCAGATCGAAGAGACTGTCGGCCGACATTATCAATCTCATCGTCTTCATCGCTATTCAAGTCTTGAGGTTCAGGCAGCATCTCCTCGTCCTCCACACTATCCGCTGCCTCCTCATCTTCATCCAAGTCGACCTTGGCAGTACTATTGCTGAAGAGTCTAAATCCAGAGTCCTCGTTGTTCTCAGAGTTCTTGTGGGATTGAAGACCAGTAACAAGGCGCTCACCAATACCCTTTTCCTCACCTTTCTTAAACGAATCGTGCTTGACCTCAATGTATACGCCGTCTTTGTCAATTCTGACACCGAGAATGTCACTCATTGGACCATAGATGAGCTTGGACTTGTCGTCCAACCGTCTACGTCTTTTAATCCCCGACATTTGCTCCTGTTGCTTCTCGGTAAACGGTGTAGGACAGGGGTCATTCAGTCGCTCAACCTCCTGAATAGTCAAATCTCCAACACCAGGAATATGAACCCTTCCGTTTTGGTACGGCAATGGAGTACCATGAACGTACCCGAATAATGCAACTTTCCTTTCCATCTTTGGATTTTGCTCAATTGACGCCGGATCTGAAAGATCAACCATACGATCGGCCAAAATGTAAGGATGCTCGTTTCTCCATTTCAAAGGTCGGAACTTCATCACACTGATAAATCGAGCCAAATTGAGGATCTCCCGATCTGGGTATCTACCATTAATAACACCCGATAAGTTGAAAAGCTTAGCACCCTGATAAACCTCCGTCCAAAACCGATGCTTCAATGCTTTCTTGGACGCTCTCATCGTGGATACTTTTTTGAACAAGTCCAAGTGAGTGGTGATACCCAAAATTCTGGGGAATCCATGTGGCGACAAGACATTGAGAAATTCCATAGTCTCCATCTCAAACCCAAAATTGCCATCAATCATCAGCAACACCAAATCAGCAATCTTTGCGATGTCAATCATCGAATTGATATCATTGGCACATTCAATAAATGTCAGCCGACGCCTCTTGCCCGAGACAACTGTAATTGGTCCCTTGATTTCGTTTACATTATGTTTGGTATACCTTCTGACCAAACTTCTAATCAAAGTACTTTTACCCGTCTAAATCCTCCGTTAGTATCAACCTATATCACAATTATCCAACAAAATGACTTACGCCTGGAGGTCCAACCACTGCTACAATTACTGGGGGTGGGTCTTCTGGTGTTCTGTCCACCATTGGAACATGATACTTCTTCTCCTTCACATCGTGGGTTCTTCGAGCCTGTTTCTCCATTCTTCCAGGAGCGGCGACAGAAAATGCCTTCGCATTATATCCATTGACATGAAGCTTCTTTTTCTTGGTATTTTGGTCCTTACTACCAGCCCTATGGGCTTTATTGCCCTGCTGCTGTCCTTCCATGACCAACCAACTCTGAAATTTTCATTCCCTCTCCTATCAAAAAAAATTCATTATCGCCGGTTCCTAACCCTACCGGACTCCCGACATTCGCTACACCGACCCCGACTCCGACCCCGATAGCGGCTCAATATGGCGAGCTCTCATCTTGCTTCCTTTTTCCGAAGAAGCGAAAATCGTTGTTAACACTTTGCATAAGGCGTTCTATATCTTAATCTTGTAATTAACACTTACGGATCGACTATTCCCGGCCACGTAGTGAGACACAGGCCCATTGATATGCCGCACGCGCGAGACAATCTTGATATATATTTAATTTTTTGATTCTTGGGCCGGCCACTGCACGTGCATGTACGAGTGAATAGGTAGATAGTGCTGTAGATATATATTCGAATTCGAACATGTATGAACGTGCACGTTAATATTGCAGATATATCGATAGATCGACGTCGACAGGTGGGATATATATATATATAAATATAGCTAGCTAGGGGTACCGGTACGTGATATATATGGCATATGCATGCACTTAAGCCGCGCGCCGATATATATACGTAGCTATAGGTCTTATATATATACGTATACGTATACGTGTATATATATATGACGTCGACTAGCTATATATATATATATATGAATTCGAATATACATGTATATATACGTACATATAGATGCATGCACCATATAAATATATAGCGTCCTTTCTATAAGCATAACCAAATTAGCCCGACCGGCAAATAATTTATATAGTTAAATATTTAACCGATCGCGATATCGATATGCATATGCATATACAACCGTTGGCGCGGGGGGTGTGGGAGGGAGGGACTGCGCAAATAAAATTAAAATTTAATTTCCCTATCTACGTACGCAAATCAAGGGAAGCCAGCTTTTAACTAGCTACCTGAAATTTTGACAGCTCTTAGTCCTCAAGATCAGAAACGATTTATTACTATATCATTTTAAAGTAGATGTGTGCTGATCGGACGCGCGAGTCGTGCGACAAAAAGTTAAAATCGTTGGAGAAAATCAACGGATACTCGCCGTTATCTATGCTTAAAACAACAACACGAACAACCACATGATAAATAGACAAGATATAGAGGTTCAATCAAGCTTAAAGCATACGTATACATTGCAGTACAGTTAAAATAAATGTCAGTGGGCATGAGCTTTCAAGGGGGATGAGCCGCACACAATCCTGATTTGTCAACACGTGCGGCTCAAAATCAAGAGTACGCGTGTGTGGGCCTTCCAGGAAAGCTGGGACAGGGCAACAAAGCGAGAAACGGTGGGGGATATAGATACAAAACAATGGTATAGGCATTTTAACACTAGCATCAGTGGAACCAACTTAGTTATGTAATTTCAAACACGGTGTCCACAGATGAAAAAAGGAAGTGGGAACAAAACTAGTATAGAAAGGGAAGGAAATTAACGGAGTTAAGCATCCTATCTCCGCATAACACTCGATTTAATGCCACACACAAAAATACATATTTTCCTTCTCCCTTTTCTCACCCTCCCATTTATTAAAGAGCCACAACAACAATTTAACTCGCGACCTCTTGGATATCGACACACATCCAGGAAAATTGCTGAAAGTGGAACGGAAGCGGTGCAATACATCTCGTTTTTTGTTCTTGATTAGGCACACTTCGACCCTGTTAAATTTGAGGGATCCGCGCCTCCGAATCGGAACAACGTAGTATACGGCGACAGCTATTATGGTACGACAAGACAATGATATACGGAGGAATGAACGAGAACTAACGTGTTAAGGTGTTGTATAAGCGGAAAATGGTGGACATCCCACCTCCGAAGTCAACCCCTCCAAGCGAGGACACGGAGGTGTGGCATATTCCCATAACGAACGAATATTTTGAACGATATGAAGACTATCTGGAAAGGTAAGCTTTTTTACGTATATTTGAGGTGGCCATGCTAACATGTGATTTCGTTTTAGAATGGATTTTTTTAAGCGAGTAAGTGTGGGGAGCCGCTTCAACGGCGTATCATTTTTCCCTTCAGCGCAACCCAACGCAGTGTTTGGGGAAACGAACAGACGACCTAAATGCTTTCCATCAACAAAGAACACACCGGCTTGCTGTCCTATATTTGGAACATTTCCAAAGTCACCGGCCTACGAGATGGTAGGTCACGTGGGCTTCCCTGAAACTGACTGCCAATCGTCAATCAGCGAAGTGGACAGACAACAGAATGCCTGGTTTCTTCTTTTTCCAGAAAAAGAAGCAAATAGCGTTGGTTCACTTCGCGGAACTGAGACTCAGGTGGTTCGGGAGTTTCCCTAGGAACAGTCACTATTGCAGTAGTTGACTGGTGTTGAGCAGATAATCCGCGAAAACGACACACAGCAGGTCGCCAAAAAGTAGCGAAAAGGGCGATGGTGCAAAATTCTGCAAAGCGGACCAGCCGATCCGGGAGCAAGCTCCGGAACACAGTCAATCGCAGCCGTCGACTGCAACAGGCTGTGTGATTTCTTCTTTCCAGAAGAAGAAACAAAAAAATCGTTGTTGACCAAATTTCCGCAAAGTGGATCCAAGGAAAGCTGTAGCATTAGAAGGGAAGTTTTTTTGTGGTACGTGAGCTAACGTTTGAAAGCGTAAATTCATCTGTGAATTGACGGGGCATTCTTGCCTTACGTACTTTGAAGCGTATGAAAGTGAGGTAGGTTGTGATTGTTTAATGGTATGGAGTGATGAGTGCTAACGGTTGATTAGATGAATGAGACACGGCAGATTATGCAGAACTTTCCTGAGGCATTGAAGGAGCCAATCTTGAGGAAGATTCAGTTTTCTCAAATTTCAAGATTGGATGCGTTGGTGGATGATGTATACAATTCGCTTCGACATGACTTTTTCCCTGGTGAGGTTGCGATTGCTAGGATTAAAGACCAGAGAATCAAGGTGATTGTCCGGGAGAAAGCGAAGTTCAATTCTATAACCTTGCCTTCTGGGGAAACGCGGCCTGCATATTCTCGGCTGAGAGTACAAATGGTGGCAAATCCCTCTCAAGAACTGGCCGTTGATGACAGTCAGTTGACTCGGGACCGCAAGGTGTTTACAAAGGTCATTCTCAGGACGTTCATTAAACATGCCGTGTCAAGAGAGGCGTACGCGGGCGCTCCATGGATTGTCAAAGATGATTATGCAAAGGCATATAAGATTGATCAGAGTGTACCTTGGCATCTCCAAAGAAGCAAACAAGAACCGATTGATTTGACTGAAAATCAAAATATGTTTGTTTCTACTTCTGGGCCACCAAAAAAGGAACGTCAAAAGCCGGGCCCAAAACCAAAGAACCCACCAGTTGTTGATCCAGTTCGGCCAATTTTCCATCACCATCAGTTTCAAACGGGTAGTTTTTCATCTCCGGCATCTGGTCAACAAGCAGTGCCAGGTCTTCAGATTCACTTTGAAAATGGCTCAGCAAATACTCCTTTGCAACTTCAGCCAATGGGTGAATACCAAACGCCACACCATGCACCACCACCACAGCCACAACTGCAAGGAGGAACATCTGGTTCACCTCCGATGTCAGCATCACCTGGTGCTTCCCACCAAACTACTCCGCCGGTGCCGGGTCGCAAGCGTGGAAAGCCTGGTCCGGAGAGGGCTCTTCCCATTGACACCCGTCCAAAGATTGATGAGGACTTGAACGTTCCTTATAGTGTGAAAGCGGCGGCAAAGAGATATCCTCTAAAGTTGGAGAGATCGCTCACACCGGAAGAAAATGCAATTATGGGTACTATTTTAGAGGTGTGGGTGTTTTTAAATGTATATCATGAGCCTCTAATTCTCGACACTTTCACTTTTGATGACTTTATAGATGGGCTCAAGTTCGCTAGCGAGGACACGGAATGTTCATTGATTGATGAAATCCACTGTGCCCTTTTGGCTTCAATTGTCGGTAAAGACAAGGCGCAGCTTCTTGTGACTCTTCCTATTGACGAAAGTGATGAGGAAGAAGAGAATGAGGAAGAAGATGATTCCGAGAACAATAAGGAGAAGCAGGCCAACGGACATCGCAAAGTCAATGGGATGAAGAAGGAGGAAGAGGAGGAGGAGGAAAATGCCGACGATGAAATGGTTAAGGGTGAGCAAGAAGAAGAGGGAGTAAAGGATGGAGGGGCGAATGATGGTGACAAGAAGATTAAGAAGGACGAAGATGAGGAGATGACTGAAGCTGCTGATGAAGATGAGAAAAAGGAAGGCGAACCGGAAGAGAAGAAAGATGAAGGAGAGGAAGAGATGAAGGAGGAAGAAGAGGAGGAGAAGAAGGAAGAAGAAGAAAAGGAAGAAGAAGAAAAGGAAGAAGAAGAAAAGGAAGAAGAAGAAAAGGAAGAAGAAGAAAAGGAAGAAGAAGAAAAGGAAGAAGAAAAGGAAGAAGAAAATGGGAAGAAGGAGGATGGAAAAGCTCCAAAGAAGGCATCGAAACCACACCGGGCTGATGAATTCACTCGGTATCAAAACACCGATTGGACGGAGCGATTGAGAAAGCGAATGTTCAGAGACGGTGGATGGCAGCAAATTCTGACTGGTCTACTAAATACTGTGTCATACGTTGAAGACTGGCATGAACTTTGTGAGGACAGTTTGAAGAAACTAGCTTCTAGAGAACGAGCCGTGACTCTGGGCTCAGCGTTGACTGGATATTACGAATTGACATTTACCCAGAAAATTGGTATTCTTAACATTCTGTGCAATCTTCTACATAGTTCTCCCATGGTTCGAGGATACATTGATCGTTGCCTGGACCAGAGCACCAAGATTCGACGAGAGAAGAATGATAAACAACGAGAATACAAGGTTCTCGTAGAGACGTTAAAAGGTTATGAAGAGGAAAAGAAAACCTTCTTCCCCAATGGATACGGGGTTGACGAGCATGGAGGCAAGCCAGGAGAAACTCCTGCCCAGACTCGACGACGTCTTCGAAAAGAGAAGGAGGCCGCTCTTGCTAAAGAGGATGCTGCATTCCGGAAAGTATATCAAGAAGGACAGGACACTTCCAAGAAGATCGATGAGCTTAATGATGCTATCAAGAAACACGAGGAGGAGTTGATGAAGCTTGACTGTCAAAGAATGCGCATGCTTGGAAAAGATCGATATCATAATCGATATTGGTGGTTTGAAAACAACGGCATGGTCCGTGTTGACAAGGAAGAGCAGGAACTCAGCCTCAAGAAGGACTTGGAACGAAAAGAAAAGCAAAACAACAGCAACACTAACGAAGAAAACGGGGAGACTGAGGGGAGCGGGGACGATGACAAGAACAACAGGATTGAAGACGAAAAGTCGAAGTCTGAACCAGCTGAGGACACTAGCGAACAGAATAAAGATGGAGATGAAGAAGCCGAAGGGGACAATGAAGAGGAAGAGGAGGAGGAAAACAATACAACCGGATACACTATGGGACGATTATGGATTCAAGGACCTCTCGATGAAGAAGCAGAACAATACCTTGGATATAACAAAGACAATGATCTAGAGCCCCAAATCCAACGCAATGAAACTGGAGACGTTTGGATCAACGGCGAAATGGTCATCAACCCACAGGGACAGGTTCTTCGAGGTCTAGCGCCAATTGAGCGCAAGAAGCTGGAAGAAGGTGACGTTTTCCTCAAAGGCTTGGAGAATTGGGGTTATTATGATGAACCCGAAGAGATTGAAGGACTGTTAAAATGGCTCAACAAAGGTGGTCGCAGAGAATTGAAGCTAACCAAGGAGATTGACTCTGTCAAGGACCGAATATTCCTTTCCATGAGATCTCGAAAGGAGGATCTCGAGGCCGATGCTGCAATGAGAAAGCAGGAAATAGACGGCCTCGTGGAAGACGAGGAAGAAGAGTTCCAAAAACGCCGACCCAGTGAATATGTTGAAGTGGGTCCCGAAAACGACGACGACGAAGTCGAAGAGGAAGACAGTGATGACATTGTTCCAAGGAAACGACGTCGTTCCGGCCGTCGTTCCAGTGGCAAAAAGAAGCAGCTGGTCAAGAAAGAAGAAGACCCTCAAGTCAAAGAAGATAGAAAACAGCAATCGCGGGAACGCATCCAAGAGCAAATGTCAACCCAAATGCCCCAACGTGTACTTGAATGGACAAACAGCCTCGCCATAGAAACCTTGGGTCACACTCACTACGAATCACAAAAGAAACGGGGCCCTAAAAAGGGTTCCCGACGAACTTAAATATTTATGTACCTGCCATGAGTTAACGAATTATAACTAAAATTCCTTTAATAAAGAAGCTTCTCTACTTGCTTGGGGCACGCTCCCTGACACCTGGGGGCGGCTTCTCCGAGTCTTGAGATCCAGATCTGCCCCTATACAAAGCTTTAGGAGACACAAAACTGCTGGTCAATGTTGCTTTTCTAACCAAAACGAGTACCTTTTTGATCCTTTTTTCTGGAAAAAGAAGGATGCGGCCACTTGTAGTTTCATCTGAGAACTTTAGACTTTACGAGTTTTTGCGGGGCAAGGATCTGACGCATCTTCATATCAGTGGACAAAGGGTCCGTCCAGCAGTGCTGGAGGACAATGCCACGGACAGTGATGAGGATGGTAATGATCCAATTAAGTACGCTTCGCCGAAAAACAGCCAAACTAATTGTCTATTTCAGATCCGTATAAATGGGAGCATCTGTGCACATGACCTCGCATTATAGCTTGACATGTCACCCAGATCCTCATCTACAGTCTTTCTCTATGTTTTCTGGGAGCAGCAAGGCATAAACATATATATAAACCAAATGGAAGACCTCAGCGTTTTGTTCGAGCCTCGGCGAAGCCAGCCATGGGTGCTGGGTGCGTTATCCCAGGAAAAGACGGCCATGATAAAGTTCACAGCCAAGAACGAGTTAATCAGATGCGAAGTATAAATTAATACAATAAATAGGGAAGGACTAGCCGCCTTTGGTCAAATCGTCTTTTTGGTCGATGTGAAGTTGGTTGTTCTTTAAAGGTGTTGAGGAAGGAGACGGGGTTTCTTCATCTCCGCATCCGCAGTTGTACTTGTCAGAGATTTCGTTACAATCGAATATCTCCTTACCGAGTCGTTTGTTCACCTGGTTGTGAACGTGGCAGCCCCATTGTGATGCATGTTCTCTCGAGGACACCTGTGGCGGGTATCGCTTGAGCAGGACCTGAAAATGTTCTGCACACTCCCTGCATGGATAGACACGCGAGAAGAGATGGATGTAGGAAGTCAATGTCTGCCGATCGTGGTCTGTAGGATGCTCTGGATATTGTGCCAGAATGGTATG
This sequence comes from Blastobotrys ciferrii, assembly GCA_030573635.1. Lineage (NCBI taxonomy): Eukaryota > Fungi > Ascomycota > Dipodascomycetes > Dipodascales > Trichomonascaceae > Blastobotrys > Blastobotrys ciferrii. The sequence goes on along the minus strand of JAJMDO010000022.1, from coordinate 93,723 downwards.
AAATACCTTCCAGGCAGCGCGGCCCAGCTCAGCCCGAATAGTCTCGTTGCCCATCTTGGCCATTATAGGCGCACCGGAAATAACGTCGTGCTGAGCCACGAAGGGCTGGCTTTTGAGGTCATCGACCGTCACGTCTGACTTGGTGGTAGCAGTAGGTTGTTTCTGCTGCGACGAGACTACGTTAGATAGTCTTACCGCCGGGGCAGATTCGCGCACTGAGGGTGAAAGCACGAAGACAAAAAAAACCGTCAGTGCCACAGCCAGGGCAACGAGCGTAAACGACGGACGACGTGCCATTTTCTTCCTTCTCTAAAAAACAAAGAGTCAAAAGTATAAGCGTGGTGGCCTGATACACGTGAAACTATTATAGTTATGGCTCACTTAAGGTTCCAATCCCCTCCCACCGTAGATTTCAGTCCGATAGAAGCCGTAAAAAAACGAACCGATATGGATCAACCAACCAACGCTGATAAATCGTCAATCGACTCTCTTGCTAGTCAATTTGATTCTTTCAGTTCAATTGCTATTTCTTAGGGGGCACGCCCCCAACCCCCCCTGGGTCGGCTTAACCGAAAGTTTGGATATCGGATAAACTTCTGCGGACCACAACATCGATTGTGCTAGAAAAAAGACTACTATCAGGCCAATTGCTTTCCTGGAACAGCGTTAGACCAGTCTCTTTTGAGGCGAATGCCCCCAAACCCCTGGCCCGGCGTGTGTAGTGAATAAACTTCTGCGAAGAAGAACAACGCGTTTTGCTTCTTTCCCTAGGACAACAGATACTATCGAACCAATTATTGCCCTGGTGTAGCGTTAGGTCAACTGTTTTTTTCGGGACAAGCGGCGACACCCCAGGGCCAGCTTCGCCGAAGACTGGGTAGAGGATGGCCCTCTGTGGAGCAAAACAACTGCTCTTAGTTTCTTTACGAAATACGGAAAAGGACTCAGTAAATTGTTTCTTCTATCTCTGGGGAAACGCTCCCTATTTATATACATCTTCAGGCCCACATCTTAATTTAGAATACAACGTCGATTATGTGACTAATCATCCACAGCTGAAAACATCTCATAAACCTATTCAGAACAAACGGCTTCTTTCTTCTGGCTAAAGAAGAATACCTTGAAACAATTGATTCTTCTCGATCCGCGCTTCGCATATTATATATGGTTCCGATCCGGGGTACACAATCCGGCGAAGCCGACCCAGGGGGTCTGGGGCCTGCCCCCGGAAACCATAGGTTTAGCGATATTATTCTTTTTCCTAAAAAATGAACAAAACTTGCTTGGTTGGCCGTTAATTGAGCGTATATAAGAGTAGGCTCTTCGGTGGTCGGGGATGGGACCGATCTTGAGCGAGATAGATGGGGGACGAAAGAGAGGGAAAGCGGATTAAGCTGACGGAAGATGAGGAATGGGAGAGGTTTCAAGCTGAGATAGCGCAGGTAGAAAAAGGAGGAGGAGACGTTTCATCGGATGCGCATATTATAGAGGCTGAACCCCAGATCAATGATGAGAATTCCGAGGAGCCTTCACAGCACGGGCAAGGAGAGGAAGAACTGACAGAAGACAACCTAGCCGAGGAACAGCGGATATACGAAGAATTGGAGACACAAAAAGACTTGCATTCGCGTGTGGGTGAACTTAAGAGTCGTGTGCAGCAATGGAAGAAGGAGAAAGTTACGCCTCCAGCAGTCAATAATAGCGCCCGTCAGGATGTCGAAGAGGACCAGGACGATTACAGTGATTACGATGAAGATGAGGATGTATTTAATATCAAAAAGTAATTGAAAAGTACCCATCGTCGATCAGAGATCTTCAATAGCTAGGGAGGCTACCCAGAACAGCCTTTTGGATTGCTGGCGGACCTCCAGGGTCGCGCCACGAGTCTAACTCGGAACTGGTTTTTCTGGGTGTGTGTCCCAGACCCCCAGGGCTCGCTTCGCGCGAGGCTATGGGTAGTGTTCAGTTTTCTATTCGTGGAAGCCTCGCAGGCGGGTGCAGGGGCGACCCCCTGCAAATGCTAACCCAAGAGTATAGTTTTCTGGGGTACATCTCAGTTTAATTTGGACATACCGTTCTTGATTTACTCAGAAGACTGCACACTACGTTGCACTCGCCTTAAATTATTATACTCAATATCGGTGCGTGGGTCGGAGATGTAATTCCGACTCTATCACGATGAGAGAGAGAACAAAACGTGGGAAGGTTTCTTCTTTGGCATGCTCAAATTGTAGAAAGCTTAAATGTAAATGTGATGGAAGGGAGCCTATATGTGGACAGTGTTCTAAGAGGAATCGTTCGAGCTGCAAATATGATGCCCAGAGTGATGGTCGAAGAGTTTCTCAGGCACATTTGAATAAGGTTCTTTCTAAGAGATTGGAGACCCTAGAGTCATTGATAGATCGCATACGACTTGGTGGTGAGGAATGTAAGCGAGCAATAGATGAGATACAACAGAACAATTCTCCATCTCCCCCTCCTCCTGTGTTGGAGCGACAAACAGATCTATTGGCCCTTGATGAACAGGGCCAAGTACACTACTATGGCGGAACGTCCAATTTATCCAGCATAGGACCACCCTCTACAGTAAAGATGCAACCTTCTTCTTTTTCTTCTCTAACATCGGATCTTCCCGATATACCGCTAGAGCTGGTGAATCATCTGTTGGACTTGTATTTCTGTTGGCAGCACAGCTATTATAAAATATTCGAAACGGACCTGTTTTTAAGGGACATGGAGACAGGCGGAAAGTTCTATTCAACATTTTTGTTGAATTCTGTATTGGCTTTGGCGTCCATGTTTTGTGATGCGTCCATCTTAAGATCTGATCCGTCGGACCCAAGTACCGCTGGTTACATGTTTTACAACCTCGCAAAGTCAGAGATGGACCAGGAGCTGTCGAATCGATCAATTACTTGCATCCAAGGGTTACTGCTTTTGGCTACACGTGAAGCAGGCAATGGAAGAAACAGTATAGGATGGGTTTATTCGGGAATGGCTAGCAGGATGGCCCTTGATCTTGGGCTCCAATTGGATTGCAAAGGTTTGTCACATGTTGGTTACCTTACTGCAGAAGAATACAGGGCACGGAATAGCACCTTTTGGGGCTGTTATATTTTTGATCAAGGCTGGAGCTTGTATCTGGGAAGGCAGTCAGTAATGCATTTGGCTGATGTTACTGTAGATAAACCGGAGTATTTATACAACGAGTCGGCCGAACTATGGGTTCCAGTGTATTCTTTTAAGAACAACCACGTCTCAACGACCCCTGTTCAGTTTTATCCACACAACACCCTTACAGCTATTTTCAAGCTTTCAGGAATAATGGAGGACATCATTAGTACTGTATATATCCCTGGCCGTCAAGGGGATCATGAAACGGTTGGAAAATGCCAAAGACTAATAAAACGACTTGCAGAGTGGGAAGATTCGTTACCAGACGGCGTGAAAAGCAACGACGAGGAGACTTCTCATCCAAGTGTAATCATGTTACATTGTCTGTGCTCAGCGTTGAAAATATTCCTCTATCGAGGGTTTCCTGAGATGGATAAGAATGTGGCTCAGGCTCGGGAAAAGATTATGAACCTCCTGAGAAGGTATCGAAAGCTTTATTCATTGCGGATGACTACCAACCTTTCTGTCTATATCACGTTCACAGCAGCAGCAGCCTTTTTGGATAAATCAACAGATGAACAAGATTCAGAAAATCATGTCTTGGAATGTATTGAAATCCTTAAAGATATCAGCAAGAGCTGGTCATCCGCGACACCAATATGGCAAGGTATCGCAACAAAGGTTTCACCTGGATTTCCGAACGTGTCGTTTGACTTTGACCTATTTGAACAACTTTTTACCTAAGAAACAATTCGATACTCAAAAATTGTTGCTTGGGAAAAACGCCACGAACCAAAAAGCGTAACTCTTGCGAGGCTTTTATTAAGTAAACCCCAGACCTCGGCGAAGCCGACCCATGGAGTCTGGCGACGCTACCCAGAAACGCAATTGAGGGCAACCATTCTCCTTTTCCAGAAAAAGAAGCAAAAAGCTTAGCTCTGCGAGGCTCCCCCTTATTGTATAAAAACTCCAAATTTCGGTGAAGCTTCAGTTCCGTTGCAAATTAAAACTACGATTATGCTTCTTTATGGAAAACGAGAAACGACCAATAAAATTATTTTGGGGGCAGGGCCCAAACACCCGTGGTTTGTTTTGAGGAAGTCTCGGTAGCCCACCGTCTCCTTGGAACTAGAACAACAGGACTACAGATATCTCTTATTATTAGGTTTTAACTAAGATTTGGCGTGACGTTCTTGATCCAAATGATTTAGTTGTATTTCTGGATCTTTTAATACAGCATTTTCGACATGCGCTGGTATAATGACTTCAGGTTCCCGTCCGTAATTAGTTTCCACGATTTGACAAGCCACATAAACCATCAATGGAATACTGAACGCCATCATTCCAAAATTAGCGCCCAGTTCATTCATAAAAGGTACACCTGCAGCATCAATTCCAAATGAGATGGCACAGCCAGCTGATTGTACACCTTTGTAGAATCCTGCATACCTAGCCAATCTGTAGGATTCATTTGTTATGGCACCCATAATCCAGTAACACCATGATTGCCACATCGCATCGGCCATTCCATACATGAAATATAGAGTGAATGGTCCGCCAAATCCCGGGTCAGACCAATCAACATTTGGAGGAGTCGATTCTCTAGTGAATGTTGTTTGGAATACGGCACCCCCAGACCATGTAGCAAGCACAAAAATGCTGACAATTGCTAGACCAATAAGTCCTCTTTTGCGTCTTCCTATTCGCCTATTGTCCAACACAAACCCAATAAAAGTAGTTCCAAGTACCTGAGTCAGCCAGTATACAAGAGAATTCAGTGATCTAGTTCTCAGAGAAAAATAAAAGGCATTGATACCAAATTGATAGGAATAGAAAAAGTTACTGGCAAAAAATGCTGGGAGCAGCATCATGATTTTTTTGTCAGTGACCAATTTTAAAACCCCCATAAGTTCAGTTTTAAAGTCAGTTTGGCGGAAGTCTTCAAGTGAACGCCCATCCTTCCTGCGAACTTGCTTAGCATCGCATAATGTCAGCGAAAGTACCACGCCAACAAGCATTACAATCAGAAACCCAACATAGGTATCAGTGTTTACACCGGATGTATCTGCATGATGCATATTCTGTAACAATGGAATCAGCCCTCCGAGTGTAGCTCCAATAGATAACAAAGACCATGTCAGCGCGAAGAATTTTGCTTTATCCTCTTCCTCAGCATAAGACATTGTAACCATACCATGAACTGTCCATAGAAGCCCGCCAGAGATTCCACACAGAGCGCCACCAGCTATAACGAATGCTTCGTTCCCGTTTCGATCCAAATTCCACAGCGATCCAATATAAATAGTGTACCCCAAGGTTCCGAGGAAAAACGTATTCCGAACTCCAATGTTATTGACAATCGACCCACCCAAGAAACCGAAAACAGCAAAGCAGGCGTACAAAACAGCATTGGAAGTATCCGTTAGGAAAACCGATGTTGCTTCCTGCCCGCCAGCTCCCACTCCAGATATAGAGTCGAACATTCCTGGCTGGCAGAACAATACCAGACCCACAATGACGGCTTGGGTAGTCGGCAGCCTCCAAATCTTTTTGATCTCCATAATTATTGCTCAGGAGGAGGAGGATAAACAGCTTGCATGGCCCTTTATCTATAAAATATGCGAGAGAAACACATTGTTACCGACCCCTCAACCAGTACAGAAGGAAAATTTTACCCCACATGGCGGAGATGTATCTCCGAACCATAAATTCAGTTTATGATCCGAAGATATTCTGCGAAGCAGAAAGCAGAACAACTCATTCTGCTTTATTAGAGAAAAAAAGGTACTATAATACGAAATGTTTTCTTGAAGGCATACGCCCAAACTCCCATGGTCGGTCTTGACGAGTTCTGGGACTCGCCGGAGATGTATCTCCGGAAGGCATCCCACGCTTCTTCAGCACGGAGATATTTCTCCGCACATCTCTCCACTTCTGAGAAAACGTTGCATTATAAATAGTACTGTAGATGTAAGATGCCATAACTGACTAGGAAAATGACGAAAATGGGGTTAGACATCACTGTATTGGGCCTGAATTCAGGTACCAGTATGGATTGTGTGGATTTGGCACTCTGTCATTTTAAACAGGCAACGCCTGAAGACTCTTTAAAAATGCGCCTCATTAAATACGACGAAGTAGAAATACCTGGGTGGATCAAGAAAAAGGTTCTGAATCTCATCAAAGAGAATAAGTCGTCACCCGAAGAAATCGCACAGGTAAACGTTCACTTAGGGAACTTATTTGCCAGTGCAGCGGAGGAATTCTGCGTAAGACACAGTATTTCACTGGAAAATGACATTGATTTGATTGGTTCCCATGGACAAACTATCTGGTACATTTCGGATCCTCAGCCCGGACAGGTCAGATCAGTATTGACTATGGCTGAAGGTGCAATGATTGCGAACAAGTTGCAAAAGACAGTAGTCTCGGACTTTAGGATTTCTGAACAAAGCGTGGGTCGACAAGGTGCACCGATGATTGCATTTTTCGATGGCCTATTGTTGGTTCATCCTACAAAATTCAGAGCTTGCCAAAACATTGGGGGGATTTCAAACGTCTGCTTCATTTATCCTGAATCAGACGGTGGACTAAATAAGACGTTCGATTATGATTGCGGTCCAGGTAACATTTTTATCGACGCAGCCATGAGACATTTCACCAATGGTAATCTGGAGTACGACCCTGACGGAAAATGGGGGAAAATGGGCAAAGTTGATCAGGACATGGTCGATGAATATCTTTCACATCCTTTTTTCAGCCGGGATCCTCCAAAGACAACTGGTAGAGAGATGTTTGGGGATGGAGAGGCTCTGGAGCTCATTGAAAAGGCAGCTTCAAAGGGCTTATCACAATATGATACCATTGCGACTATTACAAGAATAACAGCTCAGGCAATTGTGAATGATTACAAGAGGCTACCAGGACGTCCAATTGATGAACTCTATCTATGTGGTGGAGGTGCAAAGAATGCCAACATTGTTGATTTTATCAAGGAATCGTTTCCGAACATGAAGGTGATGATTTTGGATGAAGCAGGAGTTGACGCAGCCGCAAAGGAAGCCATCACTTTTGCATTCCAAGGAATGGAGGCTATCTTAGGGAGACCTCTTATCATTCCCGATAAAGTGGAATCAAAGGAACAAGTTGTTGTCGGGAAAGTTACCCCTGGCACAAACTACAGAAAATTACAGCGGCTCGCAGTGGAATTTGGCCAGGAACATATCAATTCTCCTTACCTTCCACCAGTACGAAAGTTGATCGTGGAAAGAATGCCATAATCCAACTGTTTCACACTGAATAAGCCCTGAATCCTATCTACAGGAACTTGACTGGCATCTATAGCTAGTATGGCGTATTTAGTACATGTATCCTGTAACTCCTACACTTTCTTCTAGAAACGCACCAAAAGAGATGCTCTGTGAGGCATAGACAATTCTAGTACTGTTCTTTACCCGAAAATTAAAGGGGAAGCTCTGCAAGTCTTCAACGGATAGACTAGCCCTTCGGGGGAGCAAAGAAACGCATTTTGCAAGAGCACGTCTACCCACCCAGGAATTAAAGCTTCTTAACACCAAAAAATCCGCGAGGCGGACCCAGGGGGTCCGGGGGCTCGAGAAAACAGACAAACAACGTTAGTAGCATAAGGTGAATAAATTAGTGAGTCATTATTAAAGGTCGTAGCGGACATAGAGCTCATCGCGAAAATGAATGTGTTTGATACCAGGTGGTCTAGCCTTTGCGAACCGGTCGAGAGAGTCTTTGATCCCGATTTTGAGTTTCTGGATCATGTAACAGACAATAAAGAAGCCTGTACGATTAAATCCGTAGTGACAATGGACGGCGATAACGCCGTCAGGCGTCTGGGCTAGACATTTGTCAACCAATTGGATGAATTGGTCGACCTCGGACTCGGTTGGCGGTATTTTGGACACGGTCGGGAATTTGTGATATCTGATTCGTTTAAACGTTAGCGGTTCGTAGGGCGGCGTTTCTCGTGAAATGTCTATAATGTGGGAAAGGTCCGGATAGTTTGTCTCCAATGCGGTTGGATTATGTACAGGGTCGTCTTGTCGTAGGGTTTTGATTGCACGGAAGGGACTGCTCTCTATTCGGTCGCTGGCAGGTTGAACCAATTTCCATTTAGATTCGTTCTTTAATGACCATTTATCCTTCTTGGAGGCCAGAAATCCCAATTGCCACGCTAGAGACAGCTTCTGATCTACCTTTCGCGTGACAAAGTCACCAATAAGTCCGCACACAATCTGCGGCTTCTCAATCATGATGCTATGGCCAACATCCGGCACCACTGTGGACTCCACTGCGTCCGGACAGGTGTCTCCAGATGTTGATGCAAAATAGGACAATGCTGCGGAAATGTGTTTGTCGGGAGGTGTTACCTCGTCCTTTTCAGCACCCAATAGATACAATGGACAATGTATAGCCTTCCATTCATCCTCCGATGCTGGAACAAACCCATATGCCGTTCTTAACCAGGCAGCCGTGTTGACCTGCAAATTGCACCGCAATTGGCGCTTTCTGACTGCCGGATCGGAGGAAACGACCATTCTGCGTATGCTCTTGGATTCCAGCCCTCCCTGTCGATCCAGCGACCGGAAGATATTAAATACAAACTCGGGAATATACGGCAAGATAGATTTGGACTTTACATCCACCACTACGGGCGGACATATGGCTATTATTCCCTTGCACCGATCTCCGAGATAATCTTTCCCAGCCAGTTTGGTTGCCAACACTGACCCCATTGAATGGGCAACCAAAACCACATCCTTCGCCACCTCCTCGCGACTGTTTATGAACTTTAGTAGCAGGTCCAGAAGATTGTGCTGAGCATAAACATCCCAATCGGTCACGCAGTCAGATTGACCATGCCCGGGCAGATCGAGAGAAAGAACGGTTGCAAAATGCGAAAAATAGTCAAACAGGTGTTCAAATTGGTTCAATTGGCCTCCGAGTCCATGAATGAATACCACCGTTGGCAGCTCAGGTAGTTTGTGTGCTTTGTGATGCCGCAGGAAAAACGTCCGTACCCACACTTCCACTCCGTTCTCCAACACTACCCTCTCCCGATTGGAGAACTTCTTCACCAAAGACGAATCCCCGCTCGAAGCTAATATCCCCTCCTCCTCGCTATTCCACCAAAACAAGCCCTTCAAGGCATCCCAATAATACCGCTTTGTCATGTTGAATAGATCCAAATCCCCCGTGTCGGAAATTTTTGGGATATTATCGTGCGGCGGTGATCTTCATAGCCGTTCTTATTTATCGCCAGCGTTACGAACGTATCTACTTAATTGGTTTATTCCTGGGGGCCTTGCCCCAGACCCCCTGGGTCCGCTTCGCAGATTTCGGGTAGAATTGCGCTTCCTTGATATAGGTTAACTGTTGAATAATAGAAAAGAAAAATTGGGCCTTGAGGATTTTTGATTAATTAAGGCATCCACGTGGGGTTGAGAACCACTACCTTGTAGGATGCGTGCAACGCAAATTGATAGTTTGTCCTCATTGTATACTTCGTTTTCATGGAAAAAGAAGCTAAAATGCTGCTCTGTTTCATGGAAGGCTTCTGCAACCTTAACGGAGAGGAGTGTTTTCTGGGGGCACGCTCCTCGACATTGTGGGTATGGATGATTTTCCGTAAAGCGGAACAGCTTTTTTGCTTCTTTTTCTGGAAAATAAGAATATTATTAAACGAATTGAGCAGTGTTATTTTAGTCGTTTTCGTTTAGACATGGTTCTTTTCGGGAAGAGAACAAAACAGAACGGGGAAAGGTATTGGAACAGTGAAAAAGGAATACAGGAGCTCGTATTTCTCCAGAAAAAAAGGAGCAAATTTGCTTATTGCTTCTTTCATTGAAAGATTCATCAGTTGTTCGTTGAAGCTCCGCTGGCGTCCCTTTTCGGTTCTTTTCAGGTTTTCAGCAAAAGAACAACACCTGACGAGAAAGAACAAATCACAGATCCTGGCCATGCATGGCCAGGGCTGAATAAATATGCTGCTCCTTTTTAAAAAGCCAAAGACAGTGGATCAGCCGCGCTCTTATGTGTAGGACAAGTAATGTTTGGGACCCAATTCTCGGCGAAGCCGACCCTGGGGGTCTGGGGGTATGCCCCCAGAACAACTATTGCTCGAGCAAGTCTCTTCTATTCCAGAAAAGAAGCAAAAGCGTTAGTTCTGCTTCATAGAAGGGTCTGAAACCCAATTGATGAGAGCCTCGCAAGGAACCATTCTTTGCATACTGTTTAGAAATGAGCTCTAGTCTTACAGAGCCTATATCGCCACCACACGACTTCGAACGAAGCGAGCTCAGGGATCTGGAGACGGCCCCGCAGAAAAAACTACTTCTGGGATAGGACTGCACCCTTGTGGCTCTGAGAGGCTTCAACGATTGCAAATGCAAAGAACATACCTCCACCCACAACCTTGAGCGAAGCGAGCCTGGAGGGTCTGGGGGCGTGGACCCAGAAAAAGTCATTTATGGGTTAGGATACCCCCTTGACTCTGCGAGGCTTCAACGAATGCAGAGAATACCGCCACCCACAACTTCGAACGAAGCGAGCCCAGGGGATCGGAAGAGTGCCACAGAAATTCTCTGAGCCTCTGTTACGGATCGGTTAATTTTTAAAAGGAACAAGTTAGTGCAGATATTTGAGAATTGCTCGCAGAAGTTCTCAGTTGAACCTCACATCTTCCTTTCCAGAACGAATTGTTCAAAAGAGCTCCTCTTTTTAAATGTGTGGAATACGTCTTGCTTCGCTCAAGTTCATATCATAAGCAAGCGGAAGCGCAGAGGTTTTTCACATTGTCCAGTTAACCTGCTGCTATTTCAATAGGCGTGCTTGAGGAGTAGAGCCCTCTGGGGCACGCCCCCAGACCCCCAGGGCTCGCTTCGCTCGAGGTTAAGGGCAAGAGCCTATTAGTTGAAGCCTCGTAGAGCCACGGGGGTGCAGGGGCCAGCAAACCTAACCCAGTTGTAGTTTTCTGGCGGCACGCCCCCCACCCCCAGGGCTTAAGTCTTCAGCAAATTTTGTTGCTTGATACTTGAGAAACCATTTCCTGTCAAACAGTATAGAGTTCGTATTAGCCTCTAGAAATAAGGGAGGCAAGCTATAGAGATCTCAATCTACTGGGTTATCCTCTGGGGTCATGTGACCAGTCACCCCTGCCCGTCAGCCGCAATCCAGCTAAGACTGGCCTTTTTTGCTTACGTCACCGACAGGTCAAATGAACTACCGCTATATAATCGGAAGTTGCCGTCAGATGTTTTAATATCGTGCCCTGCTGTGATCAACCCTTAACTTGAAACACAGGGTCGTGAGTGCAGGATGCAGCAAGATGCAAGCGGCCCGCAGATCAATACTCTTTCATCTCCTGAGAAAAGTACACGAAAACAGGTTGTCTCTTACTTCTCCAGGAAAAAGAAAAGCGTTTATCTGCTTGTCCCTTCGGGGACTTTGATTCTTTTTGCGAGGAGAACGAACTCAACGCAAATGAACTCTTCTCTTTTCCAGAAAAACAAGCAAAAAGCATAATTTATGCTTCACAGAAAACTATTTGTTTTTGTTCAATCCCCGAAAGGCTTTCCATTTTGGTTGTTTTCGGGAAAGAACAACACCAGGCAAGATGACGAAAAGTAAAGAACTGTTTTCAAGAAAGAAGCGATGAGCGTTCTGTTTCAAAGAGGGACCTAGACTTCATTCATTCGTTGAACCCCTGCAAGGTCCCCTTGCCGAAAAAGACAAACGCTGTCTAGCGAGTTGCCACATCTACCCATATCTCGGCGAAGCCGACCCTGGGGGTCTAGGGGCGTGCCTCCAGAAAAACATGGAATATCTGGGTGGAGGGGTACGATATGCTAATTATATGCAGTATATGTGACCTGTAGAGTGGCAAGGGTGTTGGGGAAGGGGACATGCAGGTGTGCATACTTGATGAGGTCAGGAAATACGGCGCGGACCCCATTGAGAAGGGATCGGCGATGCAGTTTGGACCAGTAGAATGGTAGATGAGGCAGAAGCTGAAAAGGGGATAGTGCGGGAAAAAAGCAAATATGGCTACATAAGGTCGACGCATCATGCCATGCACCAGCGTAAACAATAATAACTAGCGATGATGCCCACGGCAGCCATGAAGCGAGCTAGAGAGGAGGATATTGAGACCATGGACATGCGGGAGCTGAGTGAGATGAGCTGCATGATAACCACGTCTAAGCAGCGAGTCAAGAAGCAGAGCCTGTTGCCTGCGTCACCAGAGTTGCAATGGAGCTATGGGGAACGGGATGTGGGCAAGTCACAAGGCCGGCCCTTCAGCGCAGACATGAAAGTGCGTGTGGTTCTGTGTTCTTCTCTGGAGCAGATATATGCCATCACGAATGACAAGAAGCCACACGAGTGTCCGACGGCCGTGTTGCACTTTGACACGCTCAACAAGCCGGAGCTGCTTTCCACCCAGCGGCGGAAGCTGAGTGACCCGTCGTCTGACCGACTGGGCCGCACCGTCGTGGGGGATTCTCTTGTGTACGACTATCGCAACGTGACCCAGGCCATCTACGACCACTTTGGAATTGAGGTCTTCAGCTACGTACAGGTCGTGCGGGTGAGCTCAGAACAGGACCCAGGGAACAGACATCTGGTGCGCAACCAGAAGGTGCTGAAGCTCAACGTGATCCCGCGGCCAATTGATCGCTTCCACAACACCAAGTACCTCAAGGCCGACGTGTGCTACCCGCGCTACAAGGCCATGATGACGCTGTATATTGTGCCCTACATGGCGCCTCGCGAACAGCGCTACTACACGACTCAATTGTTGATGGACCAGGAGGAGAGAATGATGGGTCTTTCAGAGGATGTCGACTACTTCGGTCCCGCAGCCTTGGGCCTCCCTGTGATCCCCATGGCGCAGCGCATCAAGATTGCAGAGGCAATTCGCCTGCAGCAGGTCCGAGACGAGACGTACAGCCCGTGGTACCTTCGCGACCAGATCCTGCAGATCTTGCAAGAGCAGTACTGGTCAAAACGACAATATAACGGGAACGAGACGGCCGCGATCTCCGTACTCGTGAGCAACATCACCAGAGAGGAGTCCAGGAGCCCACCACGACCACTCACCCCACCCTCTCCACCTCCATTCAAGCGCATCTCCATCGATTCCCTGCTTAATATTTAATTAACTAACTTATTGCCTGATCCACATTCGTTGCATGTCCGCATGGGGTTTGGTTTCCCCGTTGACACATAAATCAACACGCGGCCTCGTATTTCGCGTATATTCGGCGTTTCCCCAGATCCGTAGTTTGGCTTCGCAGAAGGTTAAAATAATACATAGGGATTTTTTCGACGAGGCAGCCCCCAATCCCCAGGGCTCCCTTCGCTCGAAGTTATGGGTAGTTGTTTATTCTTTCTATTCGTTGAAGCCTCGCAGAGCCACGGGGGTGCAGGGGGCTGGGCCCCTGCAAACTAACCCACAACTAGATTTCTGGGGGCACGCCCCCAGACCCCAGGGCTCGCTTCGCTCGAGCTTCTTGGCAGCGTTCAATTCTCTCTATTCGTTGAAGCGTCGCAGAGCCACGGGGGTGCAGGGGGCCACCCCCTGCAAATCCTCCAGAAGGCCCCACGGGAAATCACGTGCATCGGTTTTCGGGTTAAGGTCACGTGGGGAAGTAGTCTATAGCTATAAGAACTAGTTTATACACTCAACACTCGGCGAAGCCGACCCTGGGGGTTTGGGGACATGCCCTCAAAAGAAAACCTGGTCGTAGAGTGTCCCATCGTACAGCGTGTATGGCTATAGTGCTAGCTTTTGCATATTAACAGTTGATCGCGTATTGCTTGGACTATTGTAGTTTCTGTGCATGACTCAACTAGCATGACGGATGTTAGAACGGCTTTGCTAAGCTGATTGTTGTATTCTTTTGGGTCATTTTCAAAGCTCAGGGGGATGTCTAAGACAATCTACATCTGCTGTGCGGGGTGAAATATCTGGAGGGTGGGCAATTTTGCCGGATTGACATCTCGCGTAAATCGGCTTTTCTGCTGGTCCCCCTCTGCATGACCGGCCGGACGACTAATGTATGTGGCTCATCGGACGTAATTATTCCCATGTACTGGGACCACACCTGCCGATATGGGGGTACAGTAATAAGGACGTACGTATACAGCTAGTGAAGCGTATTTACATTCCTACTAAGAGCCAGCTAGTAACCCAATGTATTAAATTAATATTTGAATAAGGTGATCATGAAATATACATCAATTAATATGCTTGTTGCTTGTTTGTTAATAAACTAAATTGAAGACAGACAAACTTCCGTATAAATGATATGGGCCTACACATATTCTATATGCACGCCAAGATCCTTGCAGTGAATTAAGCCTAGTAATAGTTACCCGCCAATGCAAGTTCGCGCGGAACCGTGGAGAGAAGCGGTTAATTGCGTACCCTGTACATGTAAGCTTTCCGGGACTTAACCCTAATTCGATCGGCTTTAGACGCAAGGTCTTAGGTAAGCCTTAATAATACGTAAAATAGGTGTCGAAGATCAGGGGTTGACAGCTCATCGCTACGTATCACATGAAAAACCAAAAACTAACTCAATCCCGATATACGACTTATCTACCGGCCTGATCTACCTCCGCGTTCCTCCCTCAAACCCCGTGTGTTTCTCCGGCCGGGGTTTGGCAAACCACCCCAACCCCGGACCTTGTACTCACCACGGAATTGCATTATCAATGACTCCTTCTACGAAACAGAAACAACTTGCTTTGTTTCTTTTTGTGGAAAAAGAAGGATGCCGTTCGACGAATTGCCCTTTTGGGGGCACGCCCCCAAACCCCCGAGGTTCCGCTTCGCGGAAAACTTGGGTCTGATTGAATGAATGAATGGGACTGATCGCTTCTGCGAAGCAGAACAACGCTTTTTGCTTCTTTTTCTGGAAAAAGAAGAAGACCGTTTGACGGAATACTGTTTTTTTGGGGGCACGCCCCCAAACCCCCGAGGTTCCGCTTCGCGGAAAAATTGGGTCTGATCGCTTCTGCGAAGCAGAACTACGCTTTTTGCTTCTTTTTCTGGAAAAAGAAGAACACGATGAGATGTGCACCATCAAAGCCTTTTGTCTCGTTTGTGGAAATTGAAATCACCATTTGACAAAACGGATTTAGTAGCTACTCAGGGGGATTGATAAGTATTGTGAGGCTGATACCGTTCGCGCAATGCGCGATATCGAAGACGTATATTGAGAAGTACTCCGTCGATAAGTGGTGAATAGTTAGAGAGTTATAACAAGAGATGGCGACGGAGCAGCGGTTGCCGACAGAGTCGTCGGCGCGTCGAAAGGCGTTGAGGGAGTTTTACAAACTGCAGCAGCAGGGTGCTGGGGTGTCGCAAGGCCAGCAACAGCAACAATCGACGCCACCGCCGGATTTCGATCTGGCGTCTGCTGGAGTGCCGGAGTCGGACATTGATGTCAAGGAGGAGCTTGATTCTGAGCAATATGTAAAAGGGCTTGTGCGAGGGAATGACATTAAACAGCTGCTGAAGCGGGAGAATGCGCTGATATCGGAATTGCGCACGTTGGACAGTGAACAGAAGGGACTGGTCTATAACAACTACAACAAGCTCATTTCTGCGTCGACCACACTGCAAACAATCTCCAGCAAACACAGCTCCTTGTCGGACATAGACGAATTGAAGACTCGCATGACCAACATCTCCTCCATCATCAAGTCCCTGAACAATACTAACGAGACCACAAACCTCAGCTCTGACGACCACCATAATGCCCAACTAAAGCACGCCGCACAGTGGCTTCTAACTGTAGAGAAGTCCCTAAACGTCCTTAAAAACCAGAACAGAGTCGACGAGGCACAAAAACAGGGTCGAAAGGCCGTCCAAATGATGGACTCCTGGCTAAACGCCTCCTCAAAGGAACTCAAAGAACTCTCCGTCATCAGGGAACGCTGCTCAGCTATCCTGGGCGTCTTATAATACACACAAGACCTTATCTCGCCCAATATCTGGGGGCATATCCCTCAGACCCCTCTGTCGGCTTCGCCCAGTTCATGGTATAGTGTGGCCTCCTGCGAAATATCTACTACTAGGCTAATTCTACTTTTTTCTGTCAGGCGCGGATGAACTAACATAATTCTATTTTATTCATAAGATGCCCCGGAGCTTTTTGTTTCAAAATTCTAGCTCCCCCAGAAAACCAATTGGGTACATTTGCACGGGGCCAGCCCCCCTGCACCCTCGTGGCTCCGCGATTCTCCCTGAGGGGCGTTAAATACAATAGTAGCTTAAAACACATTACCCATAACCTCGACCGAAGGGAGCACAGGAGGTCTGGGGGCTCACCCCCAGAAATCTAGTTGTGGGATAGGTTGGCAGGGGGCCAGCCCCCTGCACCCCCGTGGCTCTGCGAGGCTCCGACGAATAGAAACAATGGAACGCTACCCATAACCTCGAGCGAAGCGAGCCTAGGGGGTCTGGGGGCTTGCCCCCAGAAATCTAGTTGTGGGTTAGTTTGCAGGGGCCAGCCCCCTGCACCCCCGTGGCTCTGCGAGGCGCCCTGGGGGTGTTCCGTGTCCCAGTGACTTAAAACACATTACCCATAGTCTCGAGCGAAGCGAGCCCAGGGGGTCTGGGGGCGTGCCCCCAGAAATCTAATTGTGGGATAGGTTGGCAGGGGGGCCAGCCCCCTGCACCCCCGTGGCTCTGCGAGGCTCCGACGAATAAAAACGACGGAACACTACCCATAACCTCGAGCGAAGCGAGCTCAGGGGGTCTGGGGGCGTGCCCCCAGAAAACCAGACGTGTGATGTTAGAAAAGATGTTGGGTTAGGAAAGTGTTTGTTGAAAAATCGTTATATATACACAGTAACCAAACCATTGTTGAATGGAAGGGTTGGGGTGGGGAGATAAATATGTAGTCATTAGACGGTTGAAGTCGTGAGCTCATTAGACAGTTGAAGTCGTGATGGTAATAGTTGCATGATATCGTTAAAAGTTTTCGATGCCCTTGAAGACGTCGAAGATTGCGTCGGGGTTCTGGAAGTCGTTGTGGACGATGTTGATGAGGTACCAGGAGTCGACGAGCTCGTTGATGAGCTTGCGCGACGAAGTGTCGGTGTCGAAGCAGTTGGCCCACTCTGCACCGAGTCGGTACGCCTCGTCCTTCCATGCGAGGAAGGAGATGCGTTCGACGACGGTTGGCTGGATGACCTCCTGGCCGGGGAAGATGCCCCAGGTGACTGCGTTGGGGCCATCGACCGGCGAGTTGGTCTTGAGGTCGCCTGCGTTGTTGGTCACGTAGTAGGTGAGGTTCCCGTCCTTCTCGACCGCGTCGATGATCTGGTCAATCACCT
This sequence comes from Blastobotrys ciferrii, assembly GCA_030573635.1. Taxonomy (NCBI): domain Eukaryota; kingdom Fungi; phylum Ascomycota; class Dipodascomycetes; order Dipodascales; family Trichomonascaceae; genus Blastobotrys; species Blastobotrys ciferrii. The sequence continues at coordinate 76,230 of JAJMDO010000022.1, read as the reverse complement.
TGGGCGAGACGAAGAGCTCCAGATACGCCTTTTGGTACACGTATCCGTTCGCGGGGCCCCAGCCATGCACCGGGTGACTCGACTTGAGTCCGTTGATGGCCGGCTGGGAGTTCACCGTGAGGAAGCCGCGTCTGTTGAGGTCTAGCAGATGGCCCTTGATGGGGAGGATCTCGTCCGAGATGGGCGCGTCCGACCAGGGCAGCGACTTGACGTTGCCGTCAATGTACGTGGCAAACAGCTTGCCGAGGTCTGCAATCGACTCGGGGTGGCCCCACAGCTCGCGGGCCTTCTCCGGCGTCTGCTTGAACAGCACGCCGTACTTCTCGAGGTCGCCGAACGCTGGCGAACGCGAGTCGCCCCAGCGACCGTTGGGGAACTCGTCCCAGTCCTGGGTTCGCGAGACGTAGGACTGTTTGCGGTTCTTCCAGAAAATGGGGCGTACGGTCTCCTCCTTTCGGCCAAGCCCGAGCGACTGTCGCCATGGCAACGGCGGGTTCTGACGATTCGAGTTGACGAGCTTCGGGGTGGCCGTGGGGGTGTTCTCGAGCAGCTTGAGCTGCTCGAGCACCATGATGGTCGCCCGCTCCAGGTTCATGGTGTAGAAATGCAGGTGCTTGACGTGGCCGCTATCCAGCATCTTCTGGCACATATCGGCCACGAGCTCGGTCCCCGCCTGGCGCACTGCTGCGTCGTCGCCCTTGATGGGCTCCAGTCGGTCCATAAAGTTCTGTGGGATGTTGATTTCGCACCAATTCGCCCGTCGCAGGAAGCTGGCATACGTGGAGATGGGCATGATGCCGGGGATCAGCGGCACGTTAATACCTGCTGCTCGACACTTGTCGCACCATTTGATAAAGTTCTCTGCATCATAGAACATCTGAGTAACTACAAACGTTCCGCCAGCGTCAATCTTCTCCTTGAGATACGGAATCAGCTTGTCGGCATCCGGCTCTTCAGGGTGGCCCTCTGGATATGCCGCAACGCCGATATCAAAGTAATCGCCATACTGCTGGCGAATGTATCTAATCAGATCCTTGGCGTAGCTGAAGCCGTCTTCCCCGGCCTCCCACTCGCCACCCTGCTGAGGAGGATCGCCTCGCAGAGCCAGAATGTTCTGACAGCCTGCAGCATAGGCATCCTTCAACGCATCGTCCACCATCTTCCTGGGCATCCGCGTGCACGTCAAGTGCATGCACGTCTCCAGCCCCAGAGCAGACTGCGCAGTCGAAACCATCTCGCACGTCAGGTTCGACAGACGCCCGCCAGCGTTCCACGTAATGTCAATGAACTGCGGACCAAGGTCGTACATCCGGTCCATACGATCATACAGGTTCTGCACACCCTGAGACGTCTTCGGCACGAAGAACTCAAACGAGTACGTCGGAGCGTTCCCCTCCTTGTGCGCCTCCTGCAGTTTCTGAGATACCTTCATGACGACGATGTATGTATGGTATGTGTAGTGTCTATCCCCTGATGCAACAGCACACTCCCGGGCCCCTACCAGCCTTTAAAGCACCGTTCTCGGCCCGGTCCACCACCACCCACGGCGCTCCATGACTAATAGGGCGATCGTGCGGCTCACTCACCACTCCATTCAACAACAACAATGCGCTCAACAAATCATCTCTTCGACGAATCACAGCGCGGCTCGCCAGGCCAACTGCAGCGCTACCTGCTGTTGTAGTCGACGCTTCGTCTCAACCTGGCCACGTAGTCGAGCCTCTGATGGGAACGGCGTGGTGCCCTGGCCCGGGTCCTTGTGGTGCCGTGCCACTACAAAAACAGGAAATTATCCAGTCGATGCATACATGCAGCAATGCCGTATCTCATCGCAACTGGGGGCATGCCCCCAGACCCCCAGGGTCGGCTTCGCCGAGTGTTGGGTCTAATTTAAACTAGTTGTCTTTTTTTCTGGGGGCACGCCCCCAGACCCCCTGGGTCGGCTTCGCCGAGTGTTGGGGTCCATTTTCAGCTAGTTGACTTTTTCTGGGGGCGTGCCCCCAGAATACCGCTCGGGGGTTAGGTTTACCCTGTGACTCTGCGAGGCTTCGACGAATAGTAGAGTTGGGTCTGATTTAAACTAGTTGTCTTTTTTTCTGGAGGCACACCCCCAGACCCCCAGGGTCGGCTTCGCCGAGGATTGGGTGAATAGAGACAATAAAACATTATACCCATAGCTTCGAGCGAAGCGAGCCCTGGGGGTCCAGGGGCGTGCCCCCAGAATACCACTTATGGGTTGGGTTTACCCTGTGGCCCCGCGAGGCTTCGGCGAATAGTAGTAATAGAGCAGTACCCAATCTCAGCGAAGCCGACCCTGGAATCTGGGGGCGTGCCCCCAGATAACAGTTTTGAGTTGGGCTTTGCAGGGGGCCGGCTCTGCGAGACTTCGATGAATAATAACAAGAGAACAGTATCCAAATTTAGGCGGAGCGGTTCCTGGAGGTCTGGAGGAGTGCCCCAGAAAGCAGTTCTGGGGTCGGCTTTGCAGGGAGTCGGCCCTCTTTCACCTCTGACTCTGCGAGGCTTCAACGTATAGCAACAGTAGAGCAGTACCCAAATCTCAGCGAAGCCGACACAGGGGGTCTGGGGGCATGAATGCCCCAGTATTCCACTTGTGGGGTAGGTTTGCAGGGGCTAGCTCTGCGAGGTTTCGACGGATAGTAATAATAGGGCAGTACCCAAAACTCGGCGATGCCGACCCTGGGGGTCTGGGGGCGTGCCTCCAGAATACCATTTGTGAGTTAGGTTTGCAGGGGGCTGGCTCTGCGAGGCTTCGACGAATAGTAATAATAGAGCAGTTTCCAAATCTCGGCGAAGCCGACCCTGGGGGTCTGGGGGCGTGCCCCCAGAATACCATTTGTGGGTTAGGTTTGCAGGGGGCTGGCTTTGCGAGGCTTCGACGAATAGTAATAATAGAGCAGTACCCAAATCTCGGCGAAGCCGACCCTGGGGGTCTGGGGGCGTGCCCCCAGAAAGATCACCAAGGAGGGTCAATTGGAGAGCAGTTGGTGTCGAGTTGTATGGGAGCTGCAGTATAATGAAGTCGCCGCGCGGTAATAAGCCGGTGTTAGTGGTGAGTAGGCCGTTATCTTATCGATGACTGAGTTGTAAGGGTTCGCACATTCCTAATTAGGAAGGTCTATGCGAATCGGATGATTTGCCAAATTTAACTCACAGGTGCACGGCTTTAACTGAAACCTCCGGTTCATGCACCTGCATTTAACCAGGACCTTAACTAGCTCTTATTAATTGACTCATCTAAATAATACTCTCGCTTGCATTGCTCGACCGCATATACCTTCCTTTTCTGGCTTTGCTAGTTTCTTGGGAACAGGCCCCCAAACCCCCGTGGTTCCGCTCTGCTGGGCCCAGAATGACGCTCATTGCTTCTCTCTATTCGATGAAGCCTCGCAGAGCCACGGGGGTGCAGGGGGCTGGCCCCCTGCAAAGCCGAACCCAGAACTGTATTCTGGGGGCACGCCCCCAGACCCCCAGGGTCGGCTTCGCCGAGGTTTGGGGAATGAAGTTTATTTTCTCCCCCACCCGTCTGCCAAGTGAAACCTAAGGAGTCGCCCCTGTTTTTAGTGGGTCGACAGTTACAGTTGTCTCAATTGGTTTTGATCCGGTCCAAACCCCGACAACATTCAGTTGCCACTTTTTCCTACCTAGAGACTTCATTATTATTCTCTATGCAATTAATCTTTTTGTGAAGCGAGCCCAGGGGTCTGAGGCATGCCCCCAGAAGACGACCCACGCGAGCCAGCTGGTGAAATTAACGCCTGATCTAGACCGGGATGATCTTTACATGGGATGTCGGACATGGGATTCGGATTCCGACGGTACAACCACGGTTATGGTTGGATACCAATAGATTTAAGTCCATTAGCACTGGCTAGAGAAGGGTGATAAAGGTAAGGGAGTGTTTCTGGAGATGGTATCGTTTGGTGTTAAGTATAAATGCCTGTTGAGGTGTTTGTTCGATGGTGCTCCAGGCGTGAAAATGTGTTCGGACCGAACGCTTGCCGGGATGTGTCGGAAACCCACACCAATACATGTGCACCACCGAGTTTGGTAGCGGCTGGTTGAATGTGAACTGTTCTGGCGGCAGATGGAGCGTAATTGAGCATATGGGACGTATGGAGAAGACAGGGATGGAGTGTTTGATGGTCGTATTTTGACAGCCGTTGACCCGATAAGATAAGGCAAGTCGCCGGCAGAAGCTTTGGTGGTGGTGGGATTTTTTCCGCGCCGCACGCCGGATCAGCCTGTTGATCATGCCGAATACGGTAATATTAGCAGGAATTTTTTTGTTCTGTTCCGAACATCTGAATCAGTATTTAAAGCTGCTACTGCTACATACACAGGTTTTGGTGTAACGTTGGACAGCGACTGTGTTCTTTCTATAGCAGTGTTGTTGGTTGACCCAGGCAAGGTAACAAGGTTAACGTTATACTTTGTGCATACAACAAAGCCCTTTTACGATAGATCGATCTAGAAAAGATGTCGGTTCCGCCATCAACGTCGCCATCGCCGACGCCCTCGCCCACGGTGGAGCTGGACGATAAGCGAATCGGCAGTAATCAGCTGTCGCACTCGAATGGTGTGTACATGTCCATTGTGCTGACTGAGCCGTTTCTGTTCTTGCATGGGAATGCGCCCTATGAGTATTCGGAGCAAAGTCCTGCGATTCTGCGTGGGTCTCTGGTTGTCAAGTGCACCAAGCCCGTCAAGCTGAAGAGCATTTACATGTATTTCAAGGGCCATTCCCGGACTGAATGGCCAGAGGGTATTCCGCCCAAGAAGACGGAGGTATCGGAGTCAAACGAGCTACACAGCCATTTTTGGCCCTTTTTCAACGCGCTCACGCCGACTGCAGAGTTCTCTTCAGGTGCCCACAGAGTCAGGAAGATCAAGGATTCGCAGCATAGCACCCATAGCAACAATAACAACCACCACCATCACCATCATCACATTTCGCCCAGCATGAAGTTTCTGGCAAGCAAGCTTAAACGACATACGAACAATAACAGCAGCAACAATAATAGCGCCAATACTAGTCCACAGTTGTCGCCTCAACCGTCGTCTACCGGGATCACCTCGTTGCAGACGTCTCCACATTCATCGTCCACTAACCTACAGAGCCTGAACCTGGCGCCGCATAGATCATTTTCCAAAGACGAGCCACGGGAAAACGACGCTCAGACGAAGGGGTTCCGGGTTTTCCAGCCGGGTGAATACATCTACAACTTTGAGCTGCCGATTGCCAACTCCATGCCGGAAAGCATCAGCGCGCTTTATGGGTCTGTGCAGTATTATCTGGAGGCGACAGTTGAACGCTATGGTACGTTCAAGCCCAACGTGGTTGGACGAAAGGACATCAAGCTGGTTCGAGCAGCGTCGTTGAACAACGTGGAAACTAGCGAACCCATCACTGTGTCGAAGGACTGGGAGGACCAGATGCATTACGACATTGTCGTGGGCGGAAAGGCATTCCCATTGGGCACGCATATACCGATTGCCATGAAGTTCACGCCTTTCGCCAAGGTCAAGTGTCACCGAATCCGCATATACGTGACGGAAAACGTGGAGTACTACTGTCGCGACAAGAAGGTGCATCGCGTTGAGCCGATGCGCAAGTATTTATTGAAAGAGCATTTACCCTCCAACGGGCTCCAGGGCACATTGATCAACCTAGATGAAAACACCACCGACGACCTGCTCGCATTAGCCACTGAGATGGAATACCAAGTATATCTCCCTAAGGTCTTTGGCACCACTCGCGACATTCTGCATCCAAACACCACCCACGAGGACATCCAAGTGCACCACTGGCTAAAGATTGTGCTCCGTTTGTCCAAAGTAGATGACACCAAGCCCGACAAGCGTCGATATTTTGAAATCGCCATTGACTCCCCAATCACAATTCTCCACAACGCCTGTACATCGCAAAACCTCGGTCTCCCACAATACTCCTCCACCTCCCGAAGCGACACGGTCACCGCTCGCTCGCCATCAAGCGTGGGTCTCCCGGCCCCACCACCCTCCGCCCCGTCACCCAATAATGACGAGATCCGCCCCATCCATTACATTCGAATGCCCTCAGTGGCACCCCCGCCCTTCCAAGAAGTCGATGATTACAGCCCCCCACGTTATGAAACCGTGATCCAGGAAAAGGAGGAAGAGGCGCGTGCCGAACATGGCAATTCCGGCAACACAAGCCGTGCCAGCAGCATGCGCGACCGAGCGTCAACCTCCTCTGCATCCTTAACTCATAGCCAAACTACATATGGAGACGACGACGACCCGGAAAACACTAACAACACCCTCTTCTCCGAAAGTGACCTTTCCGAACAGTTCTCAAAGTTCAAATTCAACAACAGATCTCTCGCAGACTCCAGCGATGAAAACGACCCTCCCACTGACCCACTTACCCCAAACGACTCAACTAACCCTCCCTCCCCTGTCATAAGCTCTTAGATTTAATATTTATTACTTAGACTCCTTTCAACCCTTTCACTTAATTTCACACAGTGTCATCTTCTGGGATCCAGCCCCCAGACCGGGCTCTGCGAGGCTGCATCGAATACTATGCCGTACGTGCGCTGAATATATTTTCTGGGGGCCAGCCCCCAGACCCCCGTGGCTCTGCGAGGCTTCGTCGAATACTAGACGCAGAATATTCTCTGGGGCTCAGCTCCAGCTCCCCAGACCCTTGCGGATCTGCGAGGCTTCGTCGACGGAGTCTGTTATACTTCCACTCCCCAGAATGTTTGACGGCAGCCCCATGGAGCCTTGCAGAGTCACGGGGGTCTGAGACCTGGCCCCAGAAACATCTCTTCCTTAGAAAAACCTCTCAATAAGGAGTTAGTTATACTTCCCAGAGGGCCTGCACCCCATGGAGCTTCGCAGAGTCACGGGGGTCTGAGGCTGGCCACCAGAAACCATCCCTTTCTAGAAACAACTACAAAATCGAGGTAAGAAAAAAAGGCAAAGGCTTTAGTTGTAACCCCCAAAGGTCTAGCAGTATTGTTTTCTGAGGACCACCATTGATATGTGTCGTGCTTCACTACTTCGACGATCCATGCCTACATTATTTTCTGATTTTAAGCTAACAATCATTAAGCAACAATTTAGGGTAAAGAAAATGGAGATAATACAGTGATTGACCGATGTTAAGGGGGTGCCGGCTAGTAATTAATCTAATGCCCCCAGACCCCCTGGGTCGGCTTAGCCGATTTCTGGGTCAACTATTTGAAGTCCCGCAGGTCCTTTTTAACAAAAGAACAAGACCATTCCTGGGGACACGCCCCAAACCCCCAGGGTCGGCTTCGCCGAAGGTTGGGTGAGGAGGTGTCTTCCGCGAAGCGGAACAACGCTTTTTGCTTCTTTTTCTGGAAAAAGAAGGAGTCCACTAGCCTAGTTGTTCTTTTCCTATCGACTACGGGTCAGTTCATCACATTTTTCCAGAACTGTTTTTAACTTCCTTCCATTTGCTTTCGCATCTTAGCCAGTGAGGTAGTTAGTAATACCATCTATGAAGCCTATAACCCTGGCCCATCTTTTTGATTTCCTAGTACAATGGAGTTGTGTAGATGATAAAAAAGAAAGGCCAGGTTCTGAGGAATCACCGCTCGAACGTTGCTGCTAACCAATTGTGTCTGATCCATCACCAGCCTCGTTTTTCCATCTTTCATGAAATGTAACACCCAGTTATGAGCAGCGCGAAGTGCAGGAATGTATCTTTCAAATCACACCACCAGAAATAATATAAAAATAGCATTGATTTCCAGACCATAAAACATACATACCCATTAATCTTTGTACTCACAGAGCCATGGAATCTGAGAACTGACCCCCAGAAAATCTCCCCCCAGATTGGGTTAGTATTTGCAGGGGGCTGGCCCCCTGCACCCCCGTGGCTCTGCGAGGCACCCCGGGGGTGTTCTGTGTCCTAGTAGCTTAAAACACATTGCCCATAACCTCGAGCGAAGCGAGCCCAGGGGGTCTGGGGGCGTGCCCCCAGAAATCTAGTTGTGGGTCAGGTTTGCAGGAGGCCAGCCCTGTATCCCGTGGCTCTGCGAGGCTGCGATGAATACGAAACACCCATCCTGGAGCTAAACTGAGATCATAATTAGCGAGCAACAGTTTAGGAAGTGTCGAAAGTATCTACGGGTTCCGGTTCGTCCAGTGACAGTAAGTTAGTTATAATATTCGACGAAGCCTCGCAGAGCCACGGGGGTCTGGGGGCTGGCCCCCAGAAGCCTAATGAATGCAGCTATACGACACTTGAGGGTAAAAATAGAGAGAGGGAGGGCGAGGGTCCAGGGGGTGGTGTCGGGGGGCCGATCAGTGGTAGTGAAATTTGTGCGGCAACGACGCGGCATCAATTAATTTAAATAAAGGTGCCGATTGGAGGCCGACGTGGGCGTGTGTTGTTTGATACCCCTGATTGAGAGCGAGATGACCAAGGGCGAGTTGTTGGACGAACGCAAGATATGGATAGACGGGTGTTTTGATTTTGCGCATCACGGACATGCCGGGGCGCTGCTGCAGGCCCGACAGCTCGGGGACGAGCTGTTTGTGGGCATCCACACGGACGAGGCGATTGCGCACAACAAGGGGCCTGTGGTCATGAAGCTCGAGGAGCGGGTGATGGCCGTCGACGCCTGCAAGTGGTCCACGCAGAGCGTGCCGGGTGCTCCCTATGTGACCGAGCCTCGGGTGATGGACGAATATGGGTGCAAGTATGTGGTGCATGGCGACGACATCACTACCGACGCCAATGGCAACGACTGCTACCAGCAGGTGAAGGACATGGGCCGGTTTGTTGTCGTGAAGCGCACGCCCAACATCTCCACCACCGACCTCGTGGGGCGGATGCTTTCGGGCGGCACCGAGCATCACTACACTGACCCCAGCTCACAGCTCACGGGCAATCGCGAGGCGTTGGACCGCATCAATCTCTATGCGACCGGACCAGACGGCCTCGGCCCTCACTCCGCTGTGTACACGTGGAACGGGGACAGCGGGAGTCTCGAGCAGCTTGTGACTCCCAGCGAGGAGGTGGGTCGGGGGCTCAAAAACAAGGCCTTTTATGTCGATGGGGCGTTTGACCTGTTCTTCGTGGCCCACATCGAGTTTCTGCGTCTTGTCCGCGAGCTGGCGGATCGCGAAAATGCTCGGGTGGTCGTGGGGGTGCATGCCGACACCCATGTCAACGAGTTCAAGGGTGGAAGCTTCCCCATCATGAACCAGTTCGAACGCACGCTGTGCGTGCTGCAATGTCAATATGTGGACGCGGTGGTGCTGAATGCCCCGCCTACAGTCACCCAGGACTATGTGCAGAGACTGGGTACGTTTGCAAACATTCAGAAGGTGGTCCGCGGGGCAACCAGTCCTAAGAACTCCGAAAAATACGCGTGGCCACAAGCTGAAGGACTGTATCATCAAATTCAGCACCATAGATACGCAGACCTGCATACACAGGACATTGTGGATCGCGTGCTCAAGTGCTCCGAACTGTACGAAGAACGCCAACGCAAAAAGGGCTGGAAGAGCCAGAAAGAACTCCAAATGCAACAACAGGAAGCCCAGCAAGCCGCTGCAAACTAATATTATTACTCACCCCCGCAGACGTCAACCGTCGCCACATATATCAGTAATGTCCTTATGATAGAATATATTAATGACGATGATTCAACCACAAAACGTTCGAACTGCGTCTTGCTTTTCGTTGAACTGAATATTGTTCTTTTTAAAAAAAGAACCAAAAACATTAGCCCTGCGGGGCTACAAATCGTTGAACTCAGTTTGCTCTTTGTCGAATTGAATATTGTTCTTTTTAAAAAAAGAACCAAAAACATTAGCCCTGCGGGGCTTCGTTAAATCGGGCTCATAGAAGTCAATCGGTCAGTGTCGGTTTTTATTTAAAAGACCAAAACCCTGAGAGGCTCTTATTTGTTGAGGTCAATCGAACAACTGAGCTCTCTTCTTTTTAAAAAGAATCAAGGCTACTATATCGAAGCAGTTTACATACTCATAAAAACAAACACGCAGTTGTTGAAGGTGGCACAATTGTTGATCTCAGTATTGTTGTTTATTTATTACTATATTACTTTGTGAGATCAAGAGTTGTTGTGAATCTGACTTTACTTATCGATCTGTTAATGATACGCGTCAAAGCAGTGATCCTTCCCATGGATCTCTGTTAGCACTGGAACAGATTAGTATTGAGAATACAGCTAAATCCAAAAAAAGAGTATTGGCCAAATGTCCTCAATTTGATTGATCTAACCTTTTAGTTATATTCAACGGCATAGCTAAGTCTGGTCTTAAAAGACTATTGCTCTAACTGTCTTTCAACGTGAAATAGAACCCTTCAATGAATTGGAGCCCCCCCCCCCCCCCCCCGTAAGGCTAACGCTTTTGGTTCTTTCCAGAACAATACTATCTCGAGTTGCAACTGGGTGGTAAATTTCCGCATGGTTGATGCTTTTTTTGTTCATGTTGGAACAATAGAGTAGCGAGCTACTTTCCATCAAGACCAATTCCTTCAACTTGGTTCTCCTTATTACCCAAGAACCAATATTAAATTTTAGACTCTGTACAAAAAGCAGGAACGTTGTAAGCGAGTTGAAGTCCGGCAGGCCTAACGCTTTTGATTCTTTTCTGAAAAAGAACGATAAATCTTGGTCGTACATAAGTGTAATACATTCAATTGAACAGCTAAATTTGGTAGGGCCATTGCTCTAGAGTTTAAGGAGTAGAAACGTTTATTATGCAACAGATGAAGCCCCGCAGGGCTAACGCTTTTGGTTCTTTTCTGGAAAAGAACATACTCAAACGGTGATAACTATACAGGAGTCTGGAATATTGACTTCAAAGAGCAAATTCAGTCAATTGCACGAGCTAGATGGAGTTAGTACTCAAAAACAATGAGTTGGTTAATGGCAAACGGGTCAGTGTAACTATGACTATAATAAGGCATTCACCGCGAAAGATCTATCAGATTCCAAAACGGATTCCAACAAAAAGCACAGATGATTCTGTGTCGCTAATAAATGATTAAAGATATCCTCATTCCCGTTACTTCCAAAAATTTCATCCGTTTCACTTACCTTAAAAGCTAGTGTGTAACGAATTTACCACCGCCTTTTTTTTCTTCCTTTATACTCCCACCGAACATTTGGGTCCGTCGCGTAGTCTTCAGCATACTACTCTTCATGCATGCACACTCCAGTGATTAAACTGTAATCCACTGTGATTAACTATGATTTTCTGAGCGAGCATTGCAGGGGCTAGCCCCCTGCACCCTCGTGGCTCTGCGAGGCTTCAACGAATAGAAAAAAAAAAAAAATAAATAAACTACTACCGATAACATCGAGCGAAGCGAGCCCAGGGGGTCTGGGGGCGTGCCCCCAGAAAAACCACAACTGAGTTAGGTTTTGCAGGGGGCCAGCCCCCTGCACCCCCGTGGCTCTGCGAGGCTTCACCGAATAGAAAGAATAAACACTACCCATAACCTCGAGCGAAGCGAGCCCAGGGGGTCTGGGGGCGTGTCCTCAGAAAAACCACAACTGGGTTAGGTTTTGCAGGGGGCTAACCCCCTGCACCCCCTGGCTCTGCGAGGCTTCAATAGAAAGAATAGCATACTACCCATAGCCCCGAGCGAAGCGAGCCAGAAAACCACAACTGAGTTCGTTTTTGCAGGGTGGCAGCCCCTGCACCCCCCGGCTCTGTGAGGCTTCAACGAATAGTAAGTATAGACCTTTACCCATAGCCTCGAGCGAAGCGAGCCCAGGGAGTCTGGGGGCGTGCCCCCAGAAAACTACCTCTGGGTCAGGTTCTGGGTTTGTGAGCAAATATATACAAGAATCTATCGAGGTGGTTATATTCTATCTACTTTCCAAGGGAAGGGGCGATCCTCGGCAAAGCCTGGTTGGTTTGGACGTCGCAGGTCGAAGTGCTGGTCGAACCAATTGATGAGGTCGAGGAGGGTGTTGCACTCGTTCATGATCTTTTTCTCCTTTTTTGATAATTCGTCGTCAAGCATTTCTGAGAAGTGGTGTTGGGTGAGACGGTAGGGCAGGCCGTATGCAGTCACGTAGTCCCAGAAGAGCTCCACGGCCCTCCAGGGCGTGCTTTTGTATCCGCTGAAGAGCGCCGGGTTTCGGAGGATGCCTCGTGCGGACATGACCCCGTCCACCCCTGTATGCTGCACAATGTGGTCCACGGCCTCCATGCTGAACGCATCGCCATTCGCCATCACTGGACAGGCCACCGAGTCCTTGATCAGCTTGATGGCGTCAAGGTTCGGCGGCTCGGACGACCGCTGGGTCTTCAGCCGTCCATGCACTGTGATATAGTCCGCACCGGCCTCCTCCACCATTTTGGCAAACCGCACCGTCTCCTCCAGGTCCTTGTGGATCCGTATCTTCACCTCCACGCAGAACTCGGGCCCACACCCCCTCTTCACCGCACGAACCATCGACGCCACCAGCTCCGGCTTGGTCATCAGCGCCGCGCCAATGCCCTCCCGGACCTGGTCCCGTATCGGACAGCCGCAGTTGAGCCCGATGCCGTCGCAATGCGGCATGGCCAGCTCAGCCGCCCGGGTAATGTCCGTCTCATTTGAGGCCCCAAACTGCAGAATCAGCGGCGTGTCCTGATCGTTGGTAGTAAAGTCCGAGTCCCGCGCAACCTGGTTCCGTACAAACTCCCGCGCGAGGATCATCGGACTGTATACAATGTCAACGTTGAAATGGCGAACCAGCGCCCGGAACGGTAGCTTCGAATACCGAACCATCGGCCCCGAGATATGCGCCACTCGCCCCTCCTTCCTGCATCTTTCAATCACCCGCAGGGGATGGTTCTCCTTACTCCTGTTCCCCATGCTCCATATATAAATCGCGTGGTGAAATTTTTTATCAAACTCCCGCGCCGCGCCTCAAACCCCCGTTCTTATCAGATCTGCCATTGTGAAACAGTTTTTAATTCCAACTCAGCTCCCAAATACTTTTGGGTCAGGGATTGCAGGGGGCCAGCCCCCTGCACCCCCGTGGCTCTGCGAGGCTTCAACCAATATAAACAATTGAACACTACCCATAGCCTCGAGCGAAGCGAACCCAGGGGGTCTGGGGGCGTGCTCTCAGAAAAAAAGGGGTTGTCAAGCTCCATATCGGATACAGATAGTCTCACTTTTTCTGTGGTGGTATGAAAGGAGCAATCCGCCAGATTGAGCCTGGGTAAACTTCCAGTCCTCAAACAGAATCACAGCCATCCTGAAGAAGATTAAACTTCATACCTACCCCGTAGGTCCAACTATCCAACATGCTTGGAATTCATGATAGCCCTCCATATCATGTAATAGATGGATCATATCTATCAAGGCTCTTACTCTCGCCACTATTGCCCTCATCATGATGTTCTTGCAATTCCCAATGTAGGGTATCCAACTCTCAGCTAGTCTGAAGCTCCAAAGAGTCATGAATCGATGTCGTCCGTTCTTGTGTAAACGTACTGGTATAAACATTTAACCTAATGCCGCGTTCCGTCATTCTCTTGATTGGCTCGTTTATTCGAGAACTAAGGTGAAGTTAGCGCTTTGATCTGGTGATAGTACGTAGAAAAGGAAGTAAGTTCTTACCAAATAGACCTCTCGAAAAAGTCAAACTCATTTGGGGTCTTTGCTTATCAATAGGGCGCTCAAATTAAGAGTGAGCATATTCACATTCGAATTCACTTCTATCTGTCAAACATTCAGAGTTCTGTTCAGCTGGTGGTGCGACTTGAACCAATATTGAAGGAGTACATTCACATGCATACATTTATATGGATGTATAATCAGCGCTAGCATTTCGTTATTTTTATCACGGACCCCCGGGCCCATTGAGTATAAAGGTTGAGGTTAACAATTCTCACGGGCTTAGGTCGGCCAAACCTTCAGCACCTCATCACATCTCAACTCCTCAACAACTAGCTTCAGCCCCTAACAAGAATCCCTTTTCTCAGTGTCCTTTGAGGCCCAGTTTCCAGTACAATAGAGTCCACCCCCACATCAACTGTAAAGGTGATGTTGCATCTAGCATTTCCATATCTACATGACCCTTAGTTAGCAGAAGATCCCAAGAACCTCTAATGCTGAATCCTCTACCTTCTTATAGCCGTTGGTAGATCTACGAGTCGAGATTTTAAAGGCCGGGTAACCACTTACGCTACATGATGTTCACTCCAAGATTTCAGTTAAATAAATGTTCAACGGAGCTTAAGTCGAACAATTCTTTTTGTTTCTGTTCCTTTGAAAGGAATATCGTACTAGTATCCGTTCCTCATATCACGCATATACATACTGCCATACATTTTCGTTCATGTATGCGCGACAGTGGCAGTAAGTTCGCTAGCCCCCAAAGAACACACTTCACTATTTCAATTAACCTAGTACACACTACATCACACCTTCCGCGAAGCGGAACAACGCTTTTTGCTTCTTTTTCTGGAAAAAGAAGGAATACTTCCGGCCCAAAAAAAACAAAATTCAATCGTGAAATTTTTTTGTGTGGAGGTGAATCTAAATTCCCGATTATCAGATAACAAAAATTTTGTCAGATACCATGACGTTAGAAGGGGAACAACCACCGGCCAAGAAGGCTAGGGTGGATGAGCGGGAAGTAGAGTATGATGAGAAACAGCCTGGAAGGATCAAGGGGTTGGCACAGATCAAACCGGAATTTTTGGTAGATGCATCAGAGAGCAAGGTTGATCCGAAGGAGGAGTATAATGACGAGGACGAAGGTCGGAGTTCTAAGGAGGCGGACAATGGCGACAAGAAGGGTAAAAAGAACAAGAGGGGGCAGAATAAGAACAGGAACTTGAAGCAGGGGAGGGAAGCTATCAAATTGTGTGAACAAATCAGGGATACAGGGAATGTAAATGACTGTGAATTTGGTGATAAATGTAAATTTGTTCACGATGTGGAAATGTACATTAACTCCAAACCTGAAGACATTGAGGGGATTTGCCCGGTTTATGCTGCTATTGGCTATTGTCCGGTGGGGCTCAAGTGTCGATGGTTGGGCTCCCATTACAAGGATGGCAAGGTGCTTGTCGACGAAGAGCGCAAGGAATCGGCCAAAACTAGCAATTACGAGACCAATACAGTTGACAGTTTGATGAAGAACACTCTGCAACGCAAAAGATATGACTTTTCCAAGAGCGACAAGATTATTGCATATCTTGATTCCACTATCACCCGGGCCGAGACTGATCCTACGGCACAGGAGAAGGCCAAGGAAAATGCTGCTGAATACGTAGAGGCCCCACTTTTTCCAGAGGAGAAGAAGAAGCTGAATCTGCATCGGGCGAAGATATTGTCGCCATTGACCACTGTGGGCAATCTTCCTTATCGTCGACTGATGAAGGATCTGGGCGCAGACGTCACCTACAGTGAGATGGCGTTTGCCATTCCATTGCTGCAAGGCACCAAGGCCGAATGGGCTCTTCCCAAAGCACACAGTTCCGAGATCGGTGGCTTTGGTGTTCAGGTAGCTGCCCCTAAATACTGGCAAGCGGTGAAGGCCACTCAGGCAGTGTCGGAACTCTGTCCCGACACGTCTGAAATCAACCTCAACTGCGGCTGTCCAATTGATCTGCTGTACAAACAGGGCGCAGGCTCGGCTCTAATGGAGAACCCGGGCAAGCTCGCGCGAATGCTCAAGGGCATGAACTTGGTGTCCGGAGACATCCCCGTGACTGTTAAGATTCGAACTGGAACCAAGGACAAGCAACCAACCGCCATCACTCTGGCGAAGCGGTTGATAGACGAGGGAAATGTGGCCTCTATCACCATTCACGGACGATCTAGGGCCCAGCGATATACCAAACTAGCAGATTGGGATTATATCAAACAATTTGCCGACACAGTCAAAGAGGCTAGAGCTGCTAAAGATGATGATGGTGAGGCACGTGGTGGAGGTGTCAAACCATTCGTCGTTGGAAACGGTGACACATACTCATGGAAAGACTGGTATGACCACGTTGAGACCACCGGTGTAGACTCCATCATGGTTGCCCGAGGTGCTCTAATCAAGCCCTGGATCTTTGAAGAAATCAACAGTATGCAATACCTCGACAAATCCGCCAGCGAACGCCTGGACCTTATCAAAACCTACGCAAACTACGGATTGGAGCACTGGGGATCGGACGAATACGGAGTGAATCTGACCAGAAGATTCCTCTGCGAATTTCTTTCCTTCACTCATCGCTACGTCCCCGTCGGAATCCTCGAATACATGCCACCAAAGATCAACGACAGACCTCCCACCTGGAAGGGCAGAAACGAACTCGAAACTCTCCTTGCAAGCTCCGATTACAAAGATTGGATCAAAATCACCGAGATGTTCCTCGGTCCCGCTGCCGAAACATTTGAATTCACTCCAAAACATAAAAGTAACGCTTACTAGACTAATACAATACAACTCCAAAAATTACAACAATGGGGGCGTGTCTTGGGGACAGGCACCAAATCTCCCACAGGCGGCTTCGCCGAGTTATGGGTCCAACGTTTCAGTCGTACTCCTTCATTTTTCTGGAAAAGAAGTATGTACCACTATACGATTGAGATTAATAACGGGATTTAGAGATACATCTTCCATTATTGGAACTACGCCTGCTTCTCTCTGGAAAAAGAAAAGAATACCAAACAGTAGTCATTGTGCGAGGCAGAGAACAATCCTTTTTGCTTCTTTTTCTGGAAAAAGAAGAATATCAAGCGACGAATTCCCAATAACATTTCTTCGCAAATGCGGCTAAGCCCCATTAAAAGTGGCTAATGGGTGGCTTTACCAAAGTTACGAAAAAGTAGTAGTCAATTGACACATAGATAAAAGGCGAGAGATCTAGTCGTTTTTCTTGTCGCCTGGAATGACACCCTCTTTGGCGTTAACCTTGTCGCTCATGGACATGTACTCGTCAGAAAGAGACTTGGATTGTTTCTTGAGCGTCTCAATGTCGCTATCTTTCTTTTCAAGCTCCTTCTTCAAACGCTCAATCTCCGATTGGGACTCGGAGGAGAGCGCCTCAGCCTTGACGGAGGAATCAGAGGTGCCCTTGAGTTGGTGGACCTTGTCTTCAGCCTCCATCAATTCGAGAACCAAACTGTAAGTTCGGTTGAGAATCAAGGAAAGGAACAGAGTG
This sequence comes from Blastobotrys ciferrii, assembly GCA_030573635.1. Taxonomy (NCBI): domain Eukaryota; kingdom Fungi; phylum Ascomycota; class Dipodascomycetes; order Dipodascales; family Trichomonascaceae; genus Blastobotrys; species Blastobotrys ciferrii. The sequence continues at coordinate 59,040 of JAJMDO010000022.1, read as the reverse complement.
AAACCGCAGAGATACATGTTTCGCTGAGAATAGAAACGACGGGCCTGGATCTCTGATCTATCGGTGGCCACAATATTGCCCTGAGCGTTCTGCATGGCAGAAGAATGCTCAACCTGGACACGATACACCCGGTTCACAGAGTCAATGAACAAAATCAAAATAAACATGAAGGTAAACTTCAATGTCAATTTCAACTTGCTCACCAAATAGCTCTCAGAAATGAACGATAGCACCTTCTTTCGCAGCTGTCGAGGCAATGGCGCCACCAAAAACAGGAACGACGCCATCTCAGCCACCAGAATCAAAAATACCTAAACCATTAGTCTTATACTCCCCCAATTACCCCAATTTTACTCACCAAAGTGTAATACAAAGTCATCCCGGCGTTGTCTCGTTCTCTTCTTGTCCCAAGAACAACCTTGTCTTTATATGCCCTCTTTGACTTGCTCCATACGCGCCCGCCCCATGCGCGCATCTCTCCAGCCACCTCCTCCCTAACCCTATTGTTACTTGTGATTCCGATTCATATGTCCACGTCACTGTATGTACGTGCTTGTGTAGCGGTGTTTCCGGGGGCAACCCCCCAGACCCCCTGGTCGGCTTCGCCGAATTGGGGTCTCAAATTAAGCCTGGCGTTTAAACCTGGGTTGGTGTTGTTAGGGCACCCCCTCTAAGGGTAGACTTCGCCGAGGTCAGGATCCAAAGTATCCGAGAAGTGGTATCAGCTTTTGTTCTACATTTGTTGCTATAAGCGACTTCTATGAAGCAACGCTTTTACTTCTATTTGCCCAATGAAGATCACTGTACTACTGATATAGCTCCGTCTAGACTAGAATCCTACACCTACAATTCCCTGAGGCTTAGACGTACTGCGAAATAGAACAACGCATTTGCTTCTTATGCAGAAGAATCCCAGTTGATTGACACACATTCTGCGAAGCAGAACAAACGCTTTTGCTTCTTCTCTGGAAAAGAAGAACCTCCACCTACACCATTAATCGGGGTCTAGGGAAGTAAACAAATTGCAAACTTAAACTAATTCTTTTTGATTAGGTCGTGATTTTTTATGATATAATATATACGGGGCGATAATTAGAGGGTGTTTGCAGTGTTGTAGACGTCGAAGGCCTCCTTGATTCTGGCAGACATAGTCTTCTCACCTTCTCTGACCCAGACACGAGGATCAAAGTACTTCTTGTTTGGCTTGTCCTCGCCCTCTGGGTTGCCGACCTGAGACATGATATAGTCCTTCTTCTTGAGGACGTAGTCTCGGATACCGACCAAGTAGGCGTACTGGCAGTCAGTGTCAAGGTTAACCTTAACAATACCGTTGGCAATGGCCAGGTTGAAGTCCTCCTGGGTGGATCCAGAGCCACCGTGGAAGACAAGGTAGAGTGGGTGCTTGTTGTCAGTCTTGAGCTCCTTCTTGGCGTGCTCCTGGTGCTGTCCAAGGAGCTCTGGCTTCAACTTGACGTTACCTGGCTTGTAGACACCATGGACGTTGCCGAAGGCGGCAGCAATGGAGAAGTTTGGAGAGATTGGAGCAAGGGTCTGGTGGACCTTGAAGACGTCCGCTGGCTGAGTGTAAAGTCTGGCAGAGTCGGCGTTGGTGTTGTCGACACCGTCTTCCTCACCACCAGTCATACCAATCTCCATCTCGAGCCACTGGTTCATCTTGGCGGCACGCTCGAAGTACTTCTTGGTGGTGGCGATGTTCTCATCGTGCTCCTCCTCGGACAAGTCAATCATGTGGGAGGAGAACAAAGGCTCGCCGTGCTGCTTGTAGTAGGCCTCGTCGGCGTCCAACATACCGTCGAGCCATGGCAAGAGCTTTCTGGCGCAGTGGTCAGAGTGGATGACAACTGGAATGCCATAGGCTGGAGCAATTGATCGGATGAAGTTGGCAGCTGCAACGGCACCAGTGATGGAAGCCTCCTGGTTGGAGTTGGAAACGCCCTTACCAGCAAAGTAAGCAGCACCTCCATTGGAGACCTGAAGAATGATTGGAGCCTTGTTGTCACGGGCAGCTTCAAGAGCAGAGACAACGGTGGAAGACGAAGTCACGTTGATGGCTGGAATGGCAAAGCCCTTCTCCTGGGCGTAGTCGAAAAGCTTTCGGACGTCATCGCCAACAATGACGCCGGACTTTCTAGAGAGAACTTCAGTGCAACCCATTTTGAACTATTTCACAAAAAATTGATGTTAGCAGAAAGGGGGAAAAAATGTGGCCACGCGGCAGCTCGGATTATTTATATGCACGCACAGCAATCGTTGTACGTGAGCTGAGCTGCACTGTGACACAATATGCGAGACATTCGTCATCAACTTACCAAAAAAGTAACCACGAATCGATATGCAAATAGTGATAATTAGCAAAGGAGGAAGCTTCCTCGAGCGCAACCCCGGCTTATTTATATCCCTTTCCACCCCCACTCTTTCCGAGCAATTATCGCCCCGACTCCACACTTTCCTCCGACTTTTTCTCGTCCCGTGACGCGCGCCCTTGGCCCTGGGATCCTTGCGCGGATTGCGCGCACAAAAGAAAAAAGAACCTTCGAGCAGCTACAATAGTTTTGTTGATATCTTGAATCGGCCCAACGAACCATAACTCTTGAAACTTGCCAGGGCCAGCCTCCCGACCCCCAAGCCGATTCGCGGAGAATTGGGCGGGGGAAGTCACGAAGGGAAGCAGCGATGATGGTCTAGAAATAATTAGCAATTAGATCGAAAAAAAAGTACACTCTTCAAGAAAAAGGCATAATAATTGTATTTGCCAGAAGATTCCGGTTGCCCAGACCTCTGCGAAGCCGACCCAGGGTATCTGGGAGCGTGCCCTCCTCAGAAAACGGACCAATTAGTGTGTAGTAGTAGTTTGTACTTACCTCAACTGAAAGGCATCGATCCATGTACGGCGCGGGCCCGCGTATCCGACCTGCATGGCAATATGCATCAGTTTTTCCGGATGCTGCTGACAAGCCCAAGGCGATGGAGCAGTTTTGATCGCTGCGTCCGTATGCGCGGGTGCGACTGCGGCGGCCACGTTTGCGGGATCAGCGAGATCCATTGCGGTCTTGTCAGCGACGAAGAGGAGGACGAGGAAAACGAGGAAGGACTCTCTTCACGACTCTTTTTTACCATCTTTCTAGCCATTGTTTATTGGTAACAGTGTAAACATCCCCACGAACTCTAATCAGCCCTCTGCGTACCCTTACCCAGAAGCATAATCCCGAAAGCGTCTGTAAGTCCGGCCTCTTGCCCCAATCCCATCGGTCGGCAAACACCGGACATGGTACCCCTGAAACGTGTAACAACTACAACTCCAATTCCCTGCATGTATGATATTGTTCTTTTTCAAAAAAGAACCAAAAACAGTGTTCGTGCGGGTCAATACTTTCGCCAGTAGATTAATAGAGTTTGATTGAATAGCGATATTTTCGTTGTTTTTCCAGGTGAACCAAAAAATGCGACCCTGTGACTCCCTCAATCAATAATGATGCCAGCTGTAATGTTCTTTCGAAAAGAGCCAACAACTAATCGAAACTGTTTAACTAGCGATTAGTGGCGCTGTTCTTTTCAAAGGAACGAAAAATATAAGCCCTGCGAGACTACAAAGACGCTGCAAACTGCTTCACTAGATGTTAACGGTATGACTCTTCATATATGCTTCGTCATGGTATCTCATACTTCCGAATGTGACAAATTTCTACAAGAAGAAAAGCCATAGACGTACATCCTGAGATTCCAATGTGTAACAGAGTACCAAGTAGTAGCTAGTGTCCTCACACATTTGCAGTTGGGGAATCAAAGAATTGACTCCTGTGTATTGCATAACAGAGGGTACACTTTCACCAGCGCTAAGATTGAGACTGCTTCAGAAATAGAACATAGCTAGATCAGTTGTTCATGTAAAGGGAACTCCATGCTCCATGACAAATTCTTATTCCATACAACCAAAATAAGGCCCTAAATCGGTCATGGTTGTATTGTTCATTTTCAAAAGAATCAAAAAGCGCTAACAATGCGGGGTCAAAACACAGTCTTCACATTTGATCAGCTGCTGGCAACCTTTGCTCCAACGAATAAAGTATAGAACACTACCTCGGTTAGGGTATTGCAGGGGGCCAGCGCCCTGCATCCCTGTGGCTCTGCGAGGCTTCAACGAATAGTAAGTACTGAACACTACCCGTATCTTCGAGCGAAGCGAGCCCTGGGGGTCTGGGGGCACGCCCCCAGAAATGTTCAATGCGAAGCTTAAGGAACCGCTAGCGTCACTAATCCCAATGGGCAGAATCCTTATGCATTACCATTCATTCTGGAAGCAGTCTTTACTTTCAGAACAAAATTTGATGTTAGTCACAGAAGCACTTCTCCATAATCCACATAGCAGTCTCAGATTTGAAGCCTTGACCCCAAGAGCTGAATTGATCCCTTAGGTAGAGTCACAGAATATAGTTCAATGACCCTTATGAAGAGCAGTGCAAATCTGAAACAGTAGAAATAGAGTCATTGATCATACTCAACTCTCTTCATATCCCAAAAACAGCCCATCAAACCTTCGTTTTCACCCCCATTCTCCAGATATTTCAAGAACAGCACTGGTTCTAATCCTCCGCGAATTTGTCCCAGTACCCCAGAAAAAAGTAAAAGGAAAAAAAAAAAAAAAAAGAGAGGTTCGTCGCGAGGTAAATTAATGATGTGCTCA
>JAJMDO010000022.1:0-54238 GCA_030573635.1 Blastobotrys ciferrii | reverse complement strand
GTCTGCTTGATCTTATTCCTTTCCCTCTCTTCAGGATCCATACAACCATGACAAAGAAGGATGATAGTGTAGATGGAGAGCAACAGCCCTTGCTGGGGAATGACGACCATCAGTACACGAAACGAAGCGTCAAGGGGAAGGAGTTGTTTCTGATTCAGGTAGCGATTTTTTCCAACGTCTTTTTGGTTGGCTTTGACGGTACATTTACTGCGTCCACTTACACGACCATTGGAAATGATTTCAACGCGTCTCACATGGCACCGTGGGTGACGACGTCTTATCTTATCACGGCAACAGTCTTCCAGTCTTTGTACGGGTCGTTCTCGGATGTATTGGGCAGGAAGATCGTCTTGACCATGGCCACTGCAACTTTCGGACTGGGCACTCTAGGATGTGGTTTAGCGCCTACAATGTTCACGCTCAACTTGATGAGAGCTGTGGCTGGGTGTGGCGGTGCCGGCTTGACTACCATGGCCACGATCATCAACTCAGATATTATCACAGATAAGCGGCGAGGCATCTTTCAGGCGATTCAAATTGTCCTAAACAGTTTTGGAGGCGTCTTGGGTGCGTCTTTGGGTGGGTTTATGGCGGAAAACATTGGCTGGAGGTGGTCATTTTTGATTCAAGTACCAGTTTGTTGCATTAATCTTGTAACCGGCTATTTGTTTGTCATTGACCAGGAGTTTTTAGATGAAGAGAGAAAGAAGAATTGGACAAGCTCTATTGACTTCAAGGGTGCAATTACTCTTGTTTGCGGACTTACGATGCAAATCTCCGCTCTGAGCGTTGGTGGTAATGAATGGGCCTGGTCTGACTATAGAACATTTTCCCTGATTGGCCTGGGCTGCATTTTCCTGATTATATTCTATCGCATTGAACTCTCAGCATCGGCGCCAGTGATGCCCGTAAAGATGATCACCGGAACCATCCCTCCATTATTACTACTGGCGAACTTCTTCCTTGGCTTGGCTGCCTACTCGTACATTTTCATGCTCCCGCTCTATTTCCAGGCGGTCCTCAAGGATAGCCCCTCACAGGCTGGCTTGCGGTTCATGATCCCATCTATGTCCACCCCAGTAGGCGGCGTCATAACGGGACTGCTTATGGCACGCGTTAAAAACCTCGCCAAAGTCTTCTCAGCAGGTGCAGCACTCATCGCCGTCGGGTCCTGGCTCGTCATTGTCACCTCCAGGTTTTCTGAACATTGGTGGTACAATGTTCTACTTGTCCCAGCTAACATTGGTCAGGGCCTTGCATTCCCCGCATCATTATTCACATTCATCCGCGTCTTCACACCAGAAAACCACGCCGTTGCCACCTCCATTGCAGCCTTATATAGAAGTCTGGGGCAAATATGTGGAGTAGCTGTGGGTTCAGCAATCGTCCAAAACGTCCTGGCCGCAGAATTACCATCAAGGTTGGGATCTTCCCCTGAAACACGAGACTTGATTCAAAGAATCAGACACTCTTTCAGCACAATCAACACTCTACCACAAGACATTCAACGAATTGTTAGAGATATTTATGCCAACGCGATTAGCACATCCTTCATCGTCGCATCTGCAATCGCCATTCTATCCTGCCTGATTACTCTTATCATCGGCATCCGAAAACACAACCAACCCATTAAAATCTAAGAGACCCTAAATAATATAGAACTAACTAGCTTGATGAATCACGTTTCTGGGGGGCATGACGCCAGACTCCCTCCCTCTGTCAGCTTCGACGAATGTTGCATGTGTAAAACAAAACTACGTCAATTTTACAACACACACTTTTGCAGAGCCAGCGCTCGCTTTTCTCGAGATATTGACAGTGGAGAGCTTGGGAAAATGCTTTCTGGCTGTTTCCGTTTCTGCAGCTTCATACATGTTTTGGCTACCCATAGCATGTATGTAGACTTGAGATAAGTCAATTTCTATATGGAGGGGTAGTACAGCGGAATTGAGCGGCCGATATTCCGCAAAGCTAACTCTCGGGGTTCTGGGCGCGGAGATAACGGAGATAGCGGGTGTAGCTAGCCGGCACTGCCGATCAACAAGATATAAGAGGGGATGTCAGCAACTTTCATCAAGTGGCAAAGTGCAGGGTAATTGTTCTCTATAAGATGGAATACGACAACTTGGGCAAGTCTGGGCTTAAAGTATCCAAGATCATCTTGGGTGCCATGAGTTTTGGGAATAAGAATTGGAGGGATTGGGTGATGGATGATGAGGACGAGATTATGAAGTTGTTGAAACATGCTTACGACAGAGGCATTAGAACTTGGGATACGGCGGACATGTATTCAAATGGCGATTCAGAGCGCTGGATTGGGAAATTTCTCAAGAAGTATAACATCAATCGCTCTACCTTGACTATTCTGTCTAAAGGATACATGAGATGTGCTGATGACCCCAACTTGGAGGATAATGACATGAATTGGATCAATCGTGAAGGCCTTTCACGAAAGCACATTATGGATGCGGTTCATGCTTCGACTGAACGATTGGGTACTTATATTGATGTTTACCAAATTCACCGTTTGGATAAATCTGTTCCAAAAGAGGAGATTATGGAGGCACTGCATGATGTTGTAAAGAGCGGTCGGGTTAGATATATTGGGGCCTCTTCTATGAAAGCTACTGAATTTGCTCAGCTCCAATTTATTGCTGAAAAGAACAACTGGACAAAGTTCATCTCCATGCAAAACTTCTACAATCTTCTCTATCGCGAAGAAGAACGTGAAATGATCCCATTCTGCAAGGAAACTGGTGTTGGCATTATCCCTTGGAGTCCTGTTGGAAGAGGCGTTCTCACTAGACCTCTTGGAGAATCCACAACTCGCCTTGAAACTGACAATATGTTGAAGCATCTTCAGTTCTGGAAGGGAGATGTCAGTGCACAAATCATTGGCAGAGTGCAAGAATTGGCCACTACAAAGAACTGCTCCATGGCTATGATTGCAATTGCATGGGCTCTGGCCAAAGGGACATATCCAATTGTCGGCTTCAGTTCCACCAAACGAATTGACGAGGCTATCGAAGCCCTCAAAATCGAATTCACCAAGGAAGAGATGGATTATTTAGAAGAATTGTACCAACCTAAGCCAATCGAAGGTCATAGTTGAAATGAAGTAAACTAATATTATCGTTTACATGTTCTTCTCTTCCAGAAGGAAATGAGAAGCGTTGATTCGCCCCATCAGTGACTAGTTTTGAATTGAGATAACGGTGTCCAAAATAGCATTGATATGCAGCACAACATATATAAACGTTAAAACCCGTTGTTCCCCTAAAGTCCATTTCGCTATCTCTAGTTGTGTCTGAGGTTGATAGAGGAATACCTTGGCTGTCGTTAGAATGCGAGCTATCACTATTGCTTTTAATTGGTTAGCCTAGCAGGGACTGGTGTTCTGGGTCTTCTAGCGGCCAGCCATCTTGATCTGTAGTTAAGCATTAAACTAGTTAAACAGATGATCTCCTTATCCAGAGCAGAAGTAAAACGGCTTGTTTCTTCGGAATTTATAGTTAGATAAAAATGGCTTTTATATCAAACCTCACAGAGCCGCTGTTATTCATCCTTTTTAATAGAGAACAGATTAGTTCGACTAGTTGTCCCCCACTGCTAATTATGTGTTTACACCACCAATAACACTGTTTGGCATCAAGTAGCCAGTGAGTCGAGATCATTTGTATCAAAGTCATACTCTCCTTCGTCAAATTTTTCCCAGTAGCGAAGTAAACGGTGGAGAGAGTTTCTGGCTGCTTTGAGACCAACATTGATCATTTCAACAAGTAGCTGTTCAATGATGCTTCGTTGCTCGATTGTAATACAGCTTCGTCCTGTCACAAATGCTGCCCAGTGGATAGTTATCCCAAGGCTTTGGCGTAATGGATAAGATTGAAGAAGTTCCAAGAGAGAATTCGTTAGACTCTGTACCTCTGGACAATTGAGATAAGATTCAAACAAACGAACTCGAACAAACAATTGAAGAGCTTTGCAATGTATGGTGTGTGAAACCCGCATGGATTGGGCCACAATGGGTTCATTCACGATGGTTAGGGCAAAGTCTTGGCGTTCCAATATAGCCACTTCGGATAACGTAGAATAAAGAACATCCTGGTCTCCTGCATAAACCCCATATTTTCGTTTTTCCATCATTAATCGAGCAGCTCGAGTAATATGTGGGACCAGCAATTGCGAATAGCCTCTGATAGTATTAAACCCATCAATGACTATTCCCTCAGTCATGTATACCCAACCAGTATCATCAAGTACGTCCTCGTTTGTATCCTTAGTTGATACACCGCCCCCAGGGGCAGAAATCCATGCTAGTGTGTCTGCCATGGCAAACCAACTCCTAGTAACAACATGAAGGTCACTGGGTATGCTCGATTGTGAGCTGGCTTGTAAAAGATCTAATGCACCACGTAAATGTACCCGCCACTTATCTGAACTGGATGCCGATTTGTCCGCACAAAGTATCATCGATGTAGCAAACAACGCCGTGATTTCGTCATCGGTTCGATATGAAGAGACCTTAAGTATCAACGACTCCATGCACAGGTCCATATACTTCCGTCTGAACGGCTGCCAATCTGAACACTTGCAATGCAGTTCAAGAATGTTGCAAGTAGCTGTTAACATTGCATATCGAAGAAAGTCATGACGGTCCTTAGACTCCATGATCCCGCGCCACAATGGATTGGAGTTATCCGATCCAAACGGATATATAAATGTACATTTTGTTCGCAAAAACACATGTTCCAAAAATCTTTGCAAATCTTGCTCGGTAGTAAACGACGACGGACGATATGCAGACATTATTCGATCCCATTCATGGAACGAGTATTCTGTCCATTGCGGAATCCTTAGCAACACAGAATCGCTAATAGGGGATGGGGGATTGTCCAGCACCGGCACGTTTAAATAATCGCTCTCGTCTACTACTACCTGATGAGCGTCTGGAACAGGCACTTCTCGGTAGTCTTGTACAGCCTGCTTCACCTCCGGATTAGCAAAAAATAGGTCATCAACAGTCAGCGACGGTGAAAATCCACTCGAATAGCTATACGAGCTGTCATCCCCCCAGGAACTATCATCATACTCAATCTTAACCTCGGGAACAGCGGCTGGTTGTTGTGGCTGTGATGGTGGCAAAACGTGTGGCGTCGATATTGTTGTCGATGACGATGTTTCCGTCTGCTGTTCCTGAGAACTACTACTGTTGCTGTAATAGCCTCCGTCTTGTGGCGGTGTAGACGTCTGGGCTTTGCCCTGTTTAACTGCATGGGCACTCACCCCCTTCGGCTTCCTCGGCCGTTTCTTCTGTGGTGTCCACATTACGATACATTGGTTATAGACACATTCCTGACTCTGGTTCAAACAAGCCGTGCACGAGGGCTTCTTCTCATCACACTTTTGTCGCAGCTTTTTGCAATGCACACATCCGCTATGGCTATATGCCGACCGCTTGTTCGTAGTCCGCATGGGTGAAGATGTGGCAGTCAAATTCATTCTGGCTCGCTTGTTCTAACAAGAAAATCCTGAGCAGCGGTGGATGTTCAGACGTTCTCTCAGACAATGGAGTTCAACGTGCATAAAATCTCATTCCGATTACCTGGTCTTAAACCCTGCCACGGGTAAATACACAACCCCTAACCACAACTGGTCCTCCTTAACTGGCTATCGATATATAGTGCAAAAAGTCAAAACCTACTTCCTAGCCTTCAACTACATTTAAAAGACCCTTTCATTAAACTTTATAAACTTATCTACTTGCATCCGGGAGATTCCCTTGTTTCAAAGCCGCATGAGCCGCACAGCCGCCTCGCTGTGCCCGAAATTGGCTTAATCCCAACCCCGGATCTTTGCTGATAGTAAGAACAGGTGTTCATTTTATACTAGGAATATTCTTTATTCAGAAAAGAAACAAAAATTGTGGGACCGATTCTTCCAAGAGGATCACAAATCATCCAAACTCCCATTTGTTGTCTGATTCATATCAATAACGAAACTAACGGCTCTGCGGATGAACGATCATTCTTATGCCATCGTTTCTAGTCGTGAGGTGGTAGAAGAGTTTGGATATAACTCAGCTTTCTGCGCGCAGAACCATGCTTTTTGCTTCTTTTTCCGGAAAAGAATTCGATTACGACAATTGTGACTTGTATGCAAAAGGGGGATATTTATTAATAAAAAGAAGCTATATATAAAATTGTTGCGTTAAAAATTGACCAAAAAGTTGCTTGGGGCAAGACCAAAGCGTCTTCTGCTATTGAGTACCTCGACTTCCCACCAGCCATCTTCTTGCATTAGTAGCACCAGCAAAATGTCGCCCTTTCTGAAAGAGACTTCTTCGGGGATTGCTGCTCTATAGTCATATGCTGCCTTGGAGTAGCGAATGATCTTTCGTCCATCGGATGAAACAGCTGGAAGAGACATGGAATGTTTCATTTGGCTATTGCTTTGACTCAGGTCTGCTGCCGACTTGCTTCGCTGCCGCATCGACTCCCGAGGGTGATACTGTTGTGCAGGGGAGGCTGAACGATAGTAATTGGGTTGTGGCTCTCCTCCTGGGCCGGGTGATACACTTCGTGGATATGAGCTGTCTTGAAGCTGATGAGGTGCTGGTGACGGTGATCTTCGGTATGGGTCTTTTCTTGAGGATTGGTTGGATGGACCCTGTCCTGGTCCTGGCGAACGGGATCTTCTGAAGGAATCATGTTGATGTGGTCGTGGTGAAGCCGATCGATATGGGTCTGGTCCGGGGGAAGCAGTTCTTCGATATGGATCAGGTCCTGGGGAAGCTGCGCGTCGGAAAGAGTCTCCACCCCGTCCTTGTTGTGGAATTGGTGAAGCAGATCTGTATGGATCCATCACACTACCACCTCCACCCTTGAGGGGCGAGGCTGATTTCGATCGATAATGACGTCGGTAGGAGTCAGCCCGACCTTGTGGAGGTGGCTGTTGTTGTGGAGGTGGTGGTGGTGCACCGTATGGGTCTTCAGCAGCTGCAGGCTCGGCGTAGAAACTCTTTGGTCGAGCTGGCATTGTGTTGTAGTATCCGTGGCTGTCGTCTTCATCCTGATAATCATCATAATAGGCATCTTCATATCCTCTGCGGCCACCTTGACGCATATCAACTTGAGATTTTGGTCGCTGCATGGAACGATTAGACCCGCTACCACCGCCGAACAATTCCTTGGTTTGATTGGAATAACGACCAGATGTAGCCTCCATTTCTGATGCAGTAAATGCCGGTCCTGGTGGAACCAGCGCAGACTGTGGTCGTGCCTGACCACCCTTGACAGGACTAACGGGGGCAGAACGTGATGAAACACGTTTTGGACCCATGTCAGGACCTCCTTGTTGATTATACCCACCAACAGAGCCATATCGAGAATGCTTGTTGGGTTGTGGTGATGCAGCACGATCTTCATCCGGCATGGAATCCTTCAGTCTAGCCAATGCTGCCACCAATGGATCATCCTTAGACATGTTCTTGGTTGGGGAGCCAGTTCTTGATCGGTTCTCAAACGGACTCTTACTACCTTGAGGTCGGCTGACCCCCAAATCAAACATGTTCTCACCCATGCTCAAAACAGAAGATCCATTTTGGCCCGTCTTTTGCTGCTGTTGTTGTTCAACAAACCTCTTTCCAATACCAGACTTGGCTGTAACAGTTCGGTCGCCACCACCGCTGCTAGATTCACTGTTGTTGCGACCAATAGAACCCCAACTCTTTTGAGCGTTCAAATCTTTCTTGCTGCGACGTCTGAAAGGAGAGGCCCACGTTCTTCTCTTTGGTTCCTCGGCGTTCTGATCTTCAGATTGAGAAGAAATTGATGTGTTGTTGGAGTAAACTGAGCTGTTTGGTGACGCAGAACCCTGCACTGGAGAACTTTGTGCAGTAGAAGGGTGAGAATCTGGGTGTGCCAAAACTGGAATGGACTGGTAATCATCGTCCTCATCATCATTGAAGTTCAATTGTGGTATGGACGATCGCTGCTGTTGTTGTTGAGGAGTTGGCGCTTGGTTCGGCACGGGCTTTCTGCTTGGAGATGCTGAAGTTGGCCTTGGCTGGTGGTTCATGTCATCAGCAGGAGCTCCCAATACAGGCTTTCTAATAGGAGGGGCCTGAGTTGCAGGTGGCATGCTTGATTCCTCCCTAGATTGTCTTTCCTGCTGTGGTGGCATGTCCGGTTCTTTGGAGACTGGGGGTGGCGGAGGCTCAGAATTGTCTTCATAGTCCAAAGTAGTCTCGCGTCTAAAGTTTGCCAATTGATATCCAGGGCCGCGTTTGCTATCATTACCTTCACCATCAAGGTAATTGATAAACTCAGGAGGATTGTAGATCTCGGCCCCAGTAGCCTTTGCACGAACGAACTGTTCAATGTCCTTGTCAATATCGCATTTTTCCAAAGAAACACGAATACTTTCGCATCCTTCATCGTCACTAACACAGACAGCAGAAATAATGTTGGTATAGTTCCATAGATTAGACTTCAAGAAGTCAATTCTTTCTTCCTCCATGTCTTGGAATTGATCGCAACTATGCTTCCACTCCTTGTTCCATCTGTCAGTGTTTTCAGCAAGAACGCGCAAGCCATTCTGATATTCCCGCTTGCTTGCATCGACCGATTGTTGTGCTCTTTCCAACTTGGCATTGTTTCGCTCCAATTCCTTGCCCATTAGAAGGTTTTGTTGGGCACTGTAACCGTTAATCTTGTTGCAATCCATTTCAAAACGCTGACGAGCCTTTTCAACCGCTGCAGTTTGAGTCAACTTAGCCTTTCCAAACTTGTCCACAGTGGCATGCACTGCCTTGCGTTTAGATCTGGATTGAGCAGCGAATTGTTCCAGAGGGTTACCAAGCTGTTCACGGAACTGTTGAGAAGCATCTGAATGAGACTTGCCCATGTTCTCGGTAGTCGTTTTAATCACGTCCAGCGCTTCCTTCAACGACCCAATTTCGTTTGTGCCTAAACCTCTGCGGGAAAGTGCCTGCAATTTGCGAGCGTATTCATCTTCAATAGCAATCCTCTCTTTGACAAAGGCTTGAATCTCATCAAGTGTCTGCTTAGAATCATTCATCCGTTGGAACAAGGTATGGACTCCACTGTCATCCTTGCCCCAAAAGTTGTTGGCAAAGGAGTAGTCGTCCACTTCCTGTGCCATTCCACCGTGTATTTCTTAAAAAGCCAATAAACAAAAAAAAAGACGAAAAACAGCTGAAGGGTGGTAGAGGTTAAAAAAAATAGTGTTTCTCAAAGAAGGGGTAACAGTATGAGGAGAAGACAGGAAAGTAAATAAATCGCCTTCCCTGTATATGCAAGGCGATCCAGCCACTTGTGTTTACTTCTTTCCCAATCCGGCAAATCAATGTTCCCTAAGCAACGTTAGCGACGCGCAATGTGCGCACCGTCGCGCCTGAGTAGCGCGAATTACTACAAACTGTCTCTGGTCCCAGACCTATAATTACGCTTTGCCAGCGTATTAAACAGACTAGCTGTTGTGACTGCTAAATTCCCAAAACGGAAATGCCAAACCCTCCCATGCCACAATGTTCGCTCGTTGGGCATTTTTTCAACTCATCCTACACAAAAGTTGGACATCTACAGGCAGCATTCGATAGACCACCTACACAGAAATAATGGCTCCAAACAAGAAGCAAAGAAGCGCCATCTCTGACGTCGTCGCTCGTGAATACACCATTCACCTCCACAAGAGAGTATGTTAAACCTTTCGATCCAGCTGTTATATTGGCCGGAGACCTTCCACCTCGGACGAAACAATCGACCTATATATACAGTTGAAATCTCACAACAGGGCAGTCATGCTAACCGGTTATTTTTAGGTGTTCGGTGTCCAGTTCAAGAAGAGAGCCCCACGTGCTGTCAAGGAGGTCCAGAAGTTCGCTCAGAAGCAAATGGGTACCTCTGATGTCCGTATCGACCCTCAATTGAACAAGGAGCTCTGGGCCAGAGGTATCAAGGGTATCCCACACAGAATCCGTGTCCGTATCTCCAGAAAGAGAAACGACGAGGAGGGTGCTAAGGAGAAGCTTTTCTCTTACGTCCAGGCTGTCAACGTTGCTAATCCAAAGGGTCTTGAAACTCAGGTCGTCGAGGCTAAGGATGAGTAAATGTAACATAAAAACTAATTAAATGAAATGTATGTGTCTTCATTTCTCCCGATTTTTAATGACATTTGCTATACCATTCCACAAAAAAAGGCGTTTGTTATCTTTCATTTTATTTTATTCGACATAACATAAGCTGAGCACAGCCCTTCTCCCTTTGTACGTTTTGCTTCACGGAAGTGAAAGAAATTTTGTAAAGCATACAGACAATATTTATCAATTGGTGGTTAGCGTCCTGGGGCATGCCGCGCCACCCCCAGACCCCCTGGTCTTGCTGCGCTGAATGTAAAGAGGTTGTATGCTTTACAGGACTCTTCTCCTTTACCTCGGAAGCGCAGTTTTTTTACATGTTAGCTGCTCGTATGTGATAAGGGAACTTGTCAGATCTATGCCGTTCTGTGTGTTTTAAACAAACCAGTTTAATGAATATCGTTATACCAAAATCCATTCAGAATGGCGGAGGTTTAGCAGTCAAGGTAGTAAGGCCTTTTAATTCTGTAAAGAACGTTACGGTAAACCCATAAGGTGCCACTAAGCCGTTCTATATGGCAACAGCCTCGCAAACCACCTTTTTTTTTTTTTTTTTCGTTTCTTTAAGCATGAAATTTACGGTTCTCAGCCGTCGTTAGAGGAAGCTCCAGAATAACTAGTTGGTCGCGGTGGCATGCGCGCGCAGATGCTAGGGTTGTTCAGCCGTACTTCACGTCAAAAGAGGGAATTGGGTCGGGTAGTAATCCCGGGGCCGCCCGTAACTTAAGGAACTTTGTGCAAAGGTATAAGAAGCCTGAAATGCCCAATTTTTGTAATTTTGCTATGTTGTGTAAAATGTGCAAATGTAGAGATGGCATGGTTGCGTCAGTTCGATGTGAGTTGATGTGACCAGCTTTCCCTGCTGTCTAATAAAGGTTATAGGTATGTACTGTGGCATGCAGGTCACACACGCGTATTGTGTATAAGAAATACCAATAGTTGAATACCGCCACGGTTATGAGGGGTATTGGCGTACGTATCGTGGGTTAAACTGATGGGGCATATACGTCAATATTGAAGTTCGTTTTGTGAGGGACTGTGGGTTAGGTTAGGCTAGCACGGAAGGATCGTCGGTTGAGTCCCCTGAATGGTTCGGAGTTGTCAGGAGGGGTTGAGGGGCCGGCCGCCCCAGTGCAACCGAGAGCTGGTTACAGTTTGGTTATCGCCGCATATGCAGATCGCCGAAGAAATTCTAGGGCTTGCCATTCATTTTTAGAAGGAACAGTGCAAACCACCTATTGGTCTCTTGCTCTATGTTCTAGAAGCTCAGTTACAGGATACAGTTATCGGTATTTCAACCTCTCCTAGGTTTGTCGTGTACTGTTTTCTACTTTTGGTGGCCCGCAGCACGAACATGCAGGATGAGGGGAGTTATGGATCGTTCTTGCATGGAAAAAAAAATGGTCCCAGCCCATGTGATGTGCTAAGCTCAACATTGGTCGGGGAATTGCTTGTTCCTTGAAAGCGAATTAAATGTCATTACAATGCTAATGTCTTTTCATTCAATTTTCAAGGATGCAGTACGGCAATTCTCATCTAAATCGGATATATACGGCTCTCTTTCGTATTTTAAACCTACGTTGAATAACAAGGAACCGCTTGTAGTTCCAAGATGCAAGGTGAATCTACTAACGGAACCAAGGGAAAGAATGGGGTAAGTATTGGTTGCTCCACATAGAACCCGGCAAGGCCGACCTAGGGGGTTTGGTGTGCCCCCAAAAATAGAATCAATGAAGCCTAGGGGCTATACAATCCATGCATTGTGTCCTTATGAGGGCAGGCGAATGGAGAAAATCGTCTGCGTAGGACTAAAACCAAACGAATGGTGGGTGGGTTGTTTCTATTTTAATTTTCTATGCAGATGTGAAACGGAAGTGTGGAAGTGTGTTTGGCGACGGGTCTGTCTATGCAACAAGAGGGGAAGCAACCATAACAAGGTTCAATTATGTCGGTGGGATCAACCATCGGGAAAGATCTTCAAGAAGACGCAGCCTTCGTCGGAAAAGCGAGGAGGTCAGGCTTTTCATGATCTATTCCGCATTTGGAAACGACTCCATCCCTTCGTATAATATCGGATGTTGGGAAGAATGTGTGACAAGCCACTGTTGTTCTAATTTAATCTGAGGAATAACATCTTGGGAGGTGACTCTAACTAACTTTAATGCTAATTGTCCTAGTGACGGCCAATGGGCTCTAATCTTTCCTGGGAATATGGGAAGGAGTTCAACACTAGACACATTCTTGGTGGAAGAGCACATTGGTTCCCAAGGAACTTTCGGAAGTTGTGGCTACCGTTGGCCGTCGGTGTTGGGGGGGAGAAAAATAATGTCTCAGACCTGTGTCTACTCAATTCGCCATGCTTCCCCACCCCTTGCCACAACTTGTGGACAAACTGCCAAAAACCACACCATTCTGACCCCATCTGCAGAGGCATTTTGTAGTCCTCCAGACTTTAGAGGCTGGAGACGCACACTTGGCAGGGTTTGACTGAGATTTTCTGTGGATGGGAAGGCTGTGTCTTAGACTTTTGCGGAGTTCACCGATGAAAGGCGATGTCCCGAGTCAGAAGCAGTGAAGATCGTTAAATTTCTTTTGCAGGCACGGAGAGCCAGAGACACGAGAATACTCCCGCGGCGTCGGAGAGCGAGTCATAATTATAAAAGGGCGAGGAGGCGTCCCCAATACATCGACAGAGTGACTTTCAAACGCGACATATATAACATTTAGTAACTCACTCAGGTGGTGGCCTTATATACCTCTATACTCTGCTCACAGGCGCTCGTCTCATAATTATATAAAATGGACATCTCGGGCCACCCAGAAATTGATGAAATGGTTATTGGCAGTGACGTAGTCACGCCGAAGGCACAGTCTGTTGACAAGGTGTCCCAGGTGCATCGTACTGTATCGGCCGGGAGTGATAGTGAAGTTATTCACATTGGCGATACTGTAGTTTCTAAGCATGAACTTGTAGAAGCGTTTCGGGGCACTTTGAAGTCGGGTCTGGGGGATATTGGGGGTCAGGGAAGTCTCAAGTTTGCTCATCCAGCTCCTGTTGGTCTCTGTGGGTTTGCTTTGAGCACTTTTGTGCAGTCGTTGGTCAACCTCAATGCACGAAATGTGACCAACGGCAACATCGTGATTGGTCTTGGCTTTTTCTATGGTGGCATGGTACAAATCTTGGCTGGTATGTGGTCGATAGCTGTTGGTGACATCTTCTCTGCCACTGCTTTCACTTCTTACGGATCCTATTGGCTTTCTTTCGCTGCTATTTCCACAGAATCTTTTGGGATCCGTGCCTCCTTTGACAACGAACAAGAGTTCAACTCCTGCATGGGCTTCTATCTTATTGGTTGGTTCATTTTTACCTTCTTTATGCTTCTCTGCACAATAAGAACCAATATTGTTAGCTTTGGTCTCTATTTGTTCATGGACCTTGGCTTCCTCTTCACTGCCACCGCTGCCTTCTCTGGTGAAATTGTTTTCAACAAGGTGGCAGGTGCCTGTGGTCTTGTCTCCTGTCTTTGTGCATGGTATGATGCCTTTAGCTGGATTACATCTAGAGATTTGACCTACGTCCAACTGCAAAAGTTCCCCTCCCCCTTTGCCCCAAAACGTTATAGTCGCAAAACCGACTAAAGTCTAATTTATTCCTACTAACCTTACTAATACATCAGTTCTTTATTGACCTACGAATTCCTTGGGGGCACCACAACTCCAACCCCTGGGTCGGCTTCGCCGAGATCTGGGACGCTTCGCAAGTTTGTATAAGTTCTCAACTTAGGTACAGTAAAGTGACCATCTTTTTTTTCTCAACTGATTTTTAAGCCATTTGTTCCCCTCACGTGGAACTAGTTTCTACCAAATGAGCGAAGTAAATCTTTTATTCTCTGGTTTAGCTGTCGGCTTCAATCTTTGTCTCGGTTATAACTTATTAGCCTTGAGTAACCTTGGTTCGAGTACCAACAATAAGAAATATCGAGACTATTCGTTACGAAGTGAGACTGCTTCTTTCAATTTAAGACTTTATTTCCTATAACTATTTCCAGTGCTTCAAATGGATGGGTTGGTGTTTGCTGTTCGCTCATAAGGTTATTTATGGTTCGTTAAAAAAATTTTTAGGAAGTTTTGGCTGCTTCCGATATTTCTCTAACATGTCTTGCGGAAAACAGACTCCATGCCATAAAGGTTAGGTAGGTCGTCCCCCATAAGCTAAAGCTAGAGTACTGTACTGTGCTGAAACATTGAGTGGGCTGCCCGGTTCCCTGACCCGGGTCCCCAAGCCCCTTGTCTAACTTTAGTGAGCAATATAGGCAATTTGTTCGTTTCTTGTATATGCAATACTATATGTTACTCTCTGTCTCTCTGTTTCTTGTGTTTTCAAAGCCTTTCCAAAAATAAACACTGATGTTGAGCTGCATCAATCATAGCCATCATGCATGTCTAAAAATCACGACCCATAAAGAAGGCTTGTTGATTCTCAGTAATCTCAAACAGAAGAAAATAACGTAGCATGTTATTGGTATCTATTATTACTAGTAAACGCCCTACCTATTTTCCAAAAAGTTAAAAACCTTTGTCCTACTTCGGGATCTCCCGTATGTCCTGAAGCGAAGCACGTAAAAAAAGTCCACAGACTTGATCGGCATCTATTGTATGCTACACTCTTCTTTTAAAGCTTTTCGCTTTGATTTCTCGGCTGTTTTATAGGCCCTTCCCCCTCTGTTTCTTGACGATGTTATATCTAGGCCTTATCTTTATGAATGTTCTGCGGCGTGATTGTCTTGCTCGTATACCCATTGTCTTGTAATACGAGCCGTTCCTGCTGATCACCGTTCCCGGCCGGAGTAAGGTCAACCCTCCGGGTCCACACAAATACAACTGCCATATACGTGCCAGGGCCTAGATTGTTAGCTGGGTACGAAGCATACGCATTAAATCCATGAACATTCGAATACTGCGTTGTATGGTCTCACTTTACCACATGGCTTTTGGCTGTGTTTCAACCCAATTGCAAGCGACTTCGACCTTTGGTCTAGTTTTATTGTTCTTTTATTCTCACAGCGGGAACGAAGCTTTGTTCCACTCCGCAAAAGGCTGTACCTGTCTAATTGTCGGCGAAGGCGACCCATGGCGGGTTAGAAACCCTTCCAACTAGCCTGTTCTTTTGAACCATCGGGGGCCTCGCAGAACCACGGAGGGGGTTAGAGGTTTCTTCTTTTTCAGGAAGGAAGCAAACGCATTCGTTCTGCTCCGCATAAGGTTCACGAACAACCCCAGGGAGCCTCGCAGAGCCATGCGGGCCTGGAGGTTTGCCCCCAGGAAACATATTTATGTGTTGAGTTTGTCCTGGTCCCCTGCACCCCCATGGCTCTGCGAGGCTCTAACGAATAGAAAGAATAAACCATTACCCATAGCTTCGAGCGAAGCGAGCCCAGGGGGGTCTGGGGGATTGCTCCCAGGAAACAAAATTGTTCCCAGAAACCCAACGTGTTCAAAGGACAAGAAGAAGAAAATGAAAGACTAGTAGTCAACAAAAATGAAAATACATTGTTCTAGGTTAAATACATTTTTAAGCAATGTGTCCTTTTCAGGTAAGAAGCAGAGTGTGATTTGCAGCCTCGGGGTCACTGCATGATAGTGATTCTTCAGTGAGGCAATGATAGGAGATTATGGCCGCAGCGCGTGTCAAGGACCAGACATGATATATATGTACACTTATTTGAGTTGCAACCTCCAGATAGAGTTTGCTCTCTTTTAGAAATTAAGCGATTAAGTTAAGTATAGGACTTTCTTTTGCATTTTTTGATAGAACAATAAAATTATAGACCCAAGTTCTGTATTGCCTTTTTGTGATGAATTTAACAGATATCGAATTTAACGTTCGTTATCAGGTAATTAAGTCATACATATCTATATATATATACAATATATCTAGCTATAGCTTTAAACTGATTAAATGTATATATGCATTTGTGGCTGGAGTGCATGGATTATAAATTTGTATATATAGTACGCGGACATATAAACGTTATATGATGATTAATTATATAATATATATAGTGCATATATATATATAATATCACATGTACAGCAGGCAAGCTATATATATATCAATTACTCGCGATCGCATTGCAGGCGCAATTAATACGAAGATCTAGATCTGGCTAGATCGGCGCAAATCAAAAGATCGAAGCTGGGTTTCTGATATCGATCTAGATCATATTCCATCCAGACAAATATGTATACCAAGGTAGCCTCACCTTGATGCTATATGCTACCAGATGCAGAATAACGTCATCTCGTGTTACTCGAATTTACTGTGGGACGGGCGCGTGCGGCGGAAATGAAATCTCAAACGCGATTGAAAATTACAACGCGTGTTACCCCAGCAACGAACATTTTCCCCAAAGAAGGTGCAAACGAGTTTAGTGCCGTACATCTACCAAGTACACTGTATGTGTGATGGAAAAAAACACGTTTAACTATCGACAAGAGAAAAGCAATAGATTAATACAGGACCCACCCCCTGAATATACACGAATGAACTGGCCCCACAAATATAAATTCTATTAGGATATAGATCCGTTCCATATGCGGGATGTTGGTACATATCCGTAAGATGTGACGTGACGTGACCCCTAGATCATGCGGATCATCCCTGCCGCCACACAGACCCTATCTAAAATTTAATGTAAAATCCGTAACGGTATAATGACTCAATTTCAATCCTTCATTCCGCTTCCAAACGAGGAAGCACAGACTCCCACCGTGTCTTAGAACTTGTGGCATGAATGACCAGAGGACAACAAGCCTTTTGATTAGAACCCAAACTTCACATTAAATCTAAAGCATAGAATCTCACATAGCAAAAAAAAAAAAAAAAAAAAAAAAAAAAAAAAAAAAAAAAAAAAAAAAAAAAAAAAAAAAAAAAAAAAAAAAAGACACTTCATTCGTATACGCGAAAAGAAAAAGTCCACCCTAGTTGTAGGCACCAGAACCAATGCAGAAAACAGTATCGCCACTCAGGGGTACTAACCCCCAACCAGGGTTACTAGTTAATTTACCTAACAACCCCCAAATCCAAGCTCCAATTGATATATTAACGCCCTTTTTCTAGAAAAAGAAGCAAAAGAGTTTGTTCTACTGCGCAGAAGACATTTGTCTACCCAAACCTCGGCGAAGCCGACCCTGGGGGTTTGGGGGCGTGCCCCCAAGAAAACAGTTTATGTATAGAGACAGTCCGCTCAAGGGGAGGGGCAGAAGAAATATAAAGGGATGCAATTTTGGTTGATCTATTATACAAGTAGGATATTGGTTAGAATAAATAGAGGATTTTGTGGTCGTTAGTCTTTTCGTTTGGCGTCTTGGGCCTTGCAGCTCTGCGAGCAGTAGAGTCCGCTGGACTGGATCTGTTGTCCACAGACGGTGCAGTAGTCAGGGAGCCACATTTTGGTAGTAGTGAATGAATGGGTTTGTGCGTGGATCAGCGATATGTGGTCAATAAATAGGTAGGACGCGTTGTGCGCCGATAGCAGCCAGCTTGCTAGTGAAGAGTGGTGATAGTGGAAGAGGAATGAAAAGTTTTCTATTGCGATGCGCCAGCTATATAAATAAATTTGAATTTGAGGATCGACATCTGAACCCCAGAATCACTCATGCAGGAGTCCCAGTTAGGGCGGGTAAGCATACGCACTTTCGTCACTTGATTCCCGATCTCCGCTCGCACATCGGCCCTGTCGGCCGGCATCCACGGTCTCAACCTTGTTGGTCAGACAAACAGACCCCGCGGTTCATCGTGGCACGTATGCTGCATCCAAGCTTGGACAACATGTCCAACTGGGTGATTTTCAACGGTCCTCGAGGAATTAAAAAAATTTTTTCAAAGTGCCCCTCCTGGGCCCGCGAACACGACCGCCGCGCCTATCTGTCTCACACACTAATGGTACCCCGCTTTCACGCCACGTGCAGATTTCCCCAGCTATAGGCGCTACCACACCACTAGTTACAATCCTGGCTGCTGCAGCCAACCCGCCTCGAACCCTGAAAAAATTTTCATCCCGCATACTATTGTTATTATACCTGATATAGCAAGCTCAAAGTCAGCGCCGCATATACCACAAAACTGAAATTAACCTAGTGTTGCTGAAGAAAAAATTTCTGAGACATTTCCATCTCTTCTATTGTTTTGCAGAAATTTCTCGAACCACAACCGTACCCCAGATCTGAGACACAAACATTTATGCATAGATCTCATCAAAGAGCACTCAACCATTTCTTCCAAGACTTTTTACCCCACTGATGGTATCTCTCGGCAGTAGGAGCACCCAATGCATTGCTGTTTCCTTGGGGGCACGCCCCCAAACCCCCATGGTCGGCTTCGCCGAGGGTTGGATTGCCTTCTGCGAGGTAGAACAATTGCTCGACTAGGTCAATTGGTTTTGGGGCACCCCCAACCCCCAGAGTCGGCTTCGCTGAATGTTGGTTAGTCCATTGCCTTCTGCGAAGCTGAACAATCGCTCATTTTCTCGACCAAGTCAATTAGTTTTTGGGGCACGCCCCCAAACTCAGGGACGGCTTCGCCGAGCACTGGGTAACCCAGTGACTTCTGCAAAGCAGAACAAACGTTACCGGCCCCCTGAAAAAACTTAACCCAGGTGTGCTTTTCTGGGGGCACGCCCCCAGACCCCCTGGGCTCGCTTCGCTCGAAACTAAGGCCAGTGACTTATACTAGCTACTCGTTGAAGCCTCGCAGAGTCACAGGGGTGCAGGGGGCTGGCCCCTGCGAAAACCTAACCCAGGTGTGCTTTTCTGGGGGCACGTCCCCAGACCCCCTGGGCTCGCTTCGCTCGAAACTAGCTAGTCGTTGAAGCCTCGCAGAGCCAGGGGGTGCAGGGGGCTGACCCCCTGCAAAAACCTAATCCAGGTGTGCTTTTCTGGGGGCACCCCCCCAGACCCCCTGGGCTCGCATGTGTGAGTGACTTCTGCAAAGCAGAACAAACGTTATTAGCTTCTTTTACTGGATAAAGAAGAATATCATCTACTAGATTGTTTGGGGCACGGCCCCAAACTCCGTCGGTCGGCTTCGCCGAGGATTAGGTAGCCCATAATCTTCTGCAAAGCAGAACAACGCTTTTTGCTTCTTTTCAGGAAAAAGAAGAATATCATCTACTACCATAATACCATGGTGGAATCCGGCGCTACCATAATATGATCGACACTTCCAAAGGCTTGAATTACTGATATATAATGTTTTGATATATAGTCCTCTCTCGACATTCGGGACTCTAATATAATAGATTTAACGAATATAATCTACTAGATTGTTACTTTGAGCACGGCCCCAACCCCCTGAGTCGGCTTTGCCGAGGATTAGGTAGTTTTATCTTCTGCGAAGCAGAACAACGTTTTTTGCTCCTTTTTCTGGAAAAAAAGAACCCAAACGATATGTGTTTCCTTATGGAAAGCTCAGAATACGACGAGCTGATTGTTTGTGACACTCTATACTGTACAAAGCCGGTGGATACGATGAAGCACTCGGGGGGACTAGAATTGTCCCAAGGCAAAAGGGTCAACTAATGCCTTGCTTTTCTACAAGAGGAGGGAGCGAGGGCCCTATTAGATGGAGGGAATGGCCAAACCACAATCCGCAAAGCGGACCCAGGGGGTTTGCGGGCTTGCCCTCATGAATGACATTAATTAAGATTAATGCACGTGCATTAATTACACTTAAGCGTCGTCGGGGTGCCGGGCGTCGGAAACCCGACAAGGATGGAAGATGATCTTGAAAGGCTTGGGGGGATTGGAGTCAAAGATCGATAGTAGTAGACTTAAAGGTGGAAGTGATGTACGAGGATGGAGGAAGAACACCATCCAAGTGAGGTGGAGGTAGGGGCGAGGCGACGGAAGGTTGGACAGAGGAGCAGTCCAAGTGTGGTTCAGAGGGAAGAGGACGTTGATGATAGACCGACCCGGGTTGAAACTGGTGAGTTTATTGAGTTGATTCCTCAGGATGATTCGCCGTATCCAGAGGTGAGGGCGAGTGTTCCAAATACTGATAATCCTGCAATGCCTCAGAATACAGTGCGAATGTGGGTGATAGGGTTAACTATGACTACGTTTGGGTGTGGGCTTAATTTGCTCTTTTCACTGCGTGATCCTGTATTTCAGATCACTCCATTTGTGTCGGCGCTTTTAGCTTGGCCGTTGGGCAAGATCTGGGAGAGGTTTATTCCTGTGGATGCACGGGTTCTTGGTGTGAGGTTGAATCCAGGTCCATTTAATCTAAAGGAGCATGGATTGATCACTATTATGGCCAATGTGTCCTTTGGCACGGGCGCAGCCTATTTGACCGATGTTGTGATTGCTATGCGCCACTTTTATTCGACTGTGGACTTTGGGTGGGGGTTCCAGGTAGTGGCTATCATGGCATCCCAGGCTATTGGGTTTAGCATGGCAGGCTTGGTTAGACGTGTCTTGATCTACCCCGCTGCCATGATTTGGCCGGGGAATCTTGTCACGAGCACGTTATTAACCAACATACATCTTAACGTGAATCACGTGGCAAACGGCTGGCGTATTTCACGCCTGAGATTCTTCAGTCTTGTGTTGGTATTTTCCGGTCTTTGGTCCTTTTTCGTGCACTTTGTATTTCCTGCCTTATCACATTTTGCCATTGGCCCCTGGATTGCCCCTGGAAATGTTGTGATTAACCAGCTCTTTGGCACACAGCACGGGCTGGCATATCTACCTCTCAGCTTTGATTGGAACCAAATTGCAGGCTACATCGGCAGCCCGCTGATCCCACCGTATTTTGCAGTGGCTAATGTGTTTGCTTGTGTTTTGATAGTCTTCTGGATAGGCGCACCAATTATACAATATGCAAATGGCTGGTATGGCAAGTATTTGCCCATGTCCTCGTTAGAACTCTTTGATAGGTTTCAACAGCCGTATGAGGTCAGAAAGGTGATTGGGGAGAACATGGAGCTGGACGTGGAAAAGTATATGGAGTATTCGCCGGTGTACATGCCCGTGGTATATGCTTTATCCTACGCAGTGTCCTTTGCGGCCATTACTGCCACGGTTGTGCACACAGCCCTGTATGATGGGAAGGACCTCCTGTATTATTGGCGTCATTCGCGAGCGGAGCCAGATGATGTGCACATGCGACTGATTCGCAGATATCGTGAAGTGCCCGATTGGTGGTTTGCATCCACGTTTGTTGTCTTTTTGGCAATGGCAATTGCAGCTGTTCGGGCGTGGGACACACAGCTGCCTGTATGGGCTTTATTAGTTGCGCTTGGACTGGCGTTGTTTTTGTTAGTGCCAGTGGGGCTGATATATGCCTTGACGAATATCACCATGGGGCTAAATGTGGTGACAGAGTTTATCATCGGATACATGGTACCAGGAAAACCCGTTGCCATGATGATGTTCAAAACATTCGGCTTTATTACATCTTCGCAAGCGGTGGCCTTTCTCCAAGATATGAAATTGGGCCATTATCTCAAAATAGCGCCCCGTCTTCTCTTTATGGCTCAGTTGATTGCCACAATATGGGGGGCAATTGTGCAGCTAGCAGTGATGAACTGGACGCAAGGACATGTCCCGGACCTATGTACACGAGATCAACCCGATGGCTTCACCTGCCCAGCGGGACGAGTTTTTTTCAATGCATCCATTGTATGGGGCGTGATCGGTCCACAGCGTGTGTTTGATAAGCTCTACAGAGTGACACTGTATGGATTCCTTGTCGGCGCCATTCTACCTGTCATCACCTGGCTCTGGGTCCGTCACCGTCCACGCTCTCTTCTTCGCCTGATACACTGGCCAGTCTTTTTCAACTCAGTGGGAGGTCTTCCACCAGCCACCCTATACAACTACACGACCTACTTTGTCGTGGGCCATGTGTTTGGCTACTGGGTCAAACGGACATGGTTCAATTGGTGGGCTAAATACAACTACACGCTTTCTGCAGGCCTTGACCTTGGGCTAGCACTTGGATCAATCGTCATTTTCTTCCTCATGTTATCACCCCATGTTAAAATACCCACCTGGTGGGGCCAATGGGACGGCGGTGCATTCAACAACGCAGACAATAAACAGACACCTTTCATCCAGCTGGCAGCTGGTGAGTCCTTTGGACCTTCAACATGGGCTTAGCAGTCGTCTGAAACTCCTAGCCACCTAGGACTCAAAACAGCAACTGATCTAATAGTTTTGCATACAATTAATATCCCACAACTGGATTTTCCGGGGCACGCCCCCAGACACCCAGGGCTCGTTTCGCTCGAGGCTAGTATACATGTTTTATTCTATTCGATGAAGCCTTGCAGAGCTAGGCTTTTTTTCTGGGGGCACGCCCCCAGACCCCCAGGGCTCGCTTCGCTCGAGGGCATAGCTAGTGTACATGTTTTGATCTATGCGATGAAGCCTCGCAGAGCCAGAGTTATCTTCTGGGGGCATGCCCCCAGACCCCCAGGGCTCGCTTCGCTCGAGGGTATAGCTAGTGTACATTTCTGATTCTATTCGACGAATCCTCGCAGAGCCACGGGATGTAGGGGTCGCCCCCTCTACAATCCTACCTCGGCAATCCTAACCCAGAGGAAAAGGCTACTTGATTAGTAAGAGGGATTATGAAAGTCGATTGAAGGTATTGATGCCTGCAATTGAGATGTGTGGGAGGCACGCCCTAGACCCTTTTGCCGTCGAGAGTACGACCAGTGCACGTGTTTTATTCTATTCGATGAAGCCTCGCAGAGCCACGGGGGTGCAGGGGGCTGGCCCCCTGCAATCCCAACCCAGAAGAATAGACACTTGATTAGCAGAGGTGAAAGTCAATTGAAGGTTTTATGCCTGTAATTGGGGTGTATATGTATTTCTTGTTGCAATATAATTTATTTATGCAGGAGTTTAGCAACTAATTTAGAAGGAAACTCTAGTAGCAGTCTCGTAGAACTGCTTGCCCTGGATTTCAGCGACATCCAATTCCAATTTGGTTGGCTGTCGGGCACCAGTTGGGCCGGCGAAGGTACCAGCACCCCATGGGGAACCGCCGTGGACCTCCTCGAGGTTGGACAACAAAGCTCCGGCGTTCTTGTAGCCCAATGGGACGAAGATCAGACCGTGGTGGGCGAGGGTGGACATGGCGTTGGAAGCAGTCATTTCCTGGCCGCCACCTGGGGTACCGGTGGAGACGAAGATGGATGCGAGTTTGCCGTGGAGAGCGCCCTTGCTCCAAAGACCGCCGGTGGCGTCAATGAAGGCCTTCCATTGAGCTGGGAAGTTGCCGTATCGGGTTGGGATACCGAAGAGGAAGGCGTCGTACTGAGTCAAGGTCTCGGTGGTGGCGACAGGGTCATCGGCCTTTGGTGGAGCATGCATTTTCTCGAGGATCTCAGAAGGAAGGGTCTCTGGGATCTGGTACAGGTCGGCGGTACCACCAGCGGCCTTGACGCCCTGCTGGACGGAGAGGGCCATCTTGCGGATGTGTCCCCAGGTGGAATAGTAAAGAATGGCAACTCTTGGTGCGGATGGCATTGTAATTGATGTGCTGATCGTGATAGTCCTTGGGGCAGCAAACGTGGTCCTTTTATAGTTTGGCGGAATGTGCGGCTGAAATGTCTTTGTCAATATTACCTAAGCCTACACTAAGGTTTACAAATGGCCTAAAAGGGAAATCCCAAGGCAGATCCTCCTTTGTAAGTCTGACAAATCTTGAATAATCCAACTGCCAAAGGCTGACAAATTTGAGCGAACAAAACGGAACGAACCATCCTTTTCCCGGAAGACCGTGCTTCAAGTCTTCTGTAAAACACGCCCATTGGCCCAATTAATTCGTTTTCCTTGAGGCAAGCCGCATGATCCCCACAGTCGGCTTCGTCGAGAGATGGGTCGCCTAGCGTTTTCTGCGAAGCAAGATTACGCCTTATGCGTCTTTTGATAGAAAAAGAAGAGTGCAGCCGACTGGTAGCTGGCTAGCTGATTAATCACACTCTTAGCCGGGATGCCCACCTTTTTCAACAACTTTCACAACTTCCAGCCAACTGATGCACGCACAGTGGTGTTCTGGGGGCATGCCCCCAGACCCCCTGGGTCGGCTTCGCCGAGGGTTTGGGCTAAATAGCTATCATTACGAATCAAACCAACCAACGCTTTTGGTTGGAAAAATACTCTTAAAACTAGTGGCCTTGTTTGAAATCACAAGTAACTTTTTTTTTTTTTTTTTTTTTGGGAGGGGGGGAGGCTCTCAATCGACTTAATGCATCGAGTGGATAATGGGGTACTAAAGTATTATCAGTCCCTATAACAGTTGTGTCTTTCTCAGCTGAGTTGTCAAGAAGGATTCGGTGTCAGGTTGAAGTTGAGACTCTCGTTGTCTTTGAGCTTCTTTTTATAGTCTGTTTCATGATTTCTTGGATACAGAAACCGTTTGCCCATGTCGCCTAGCATGAAAGAATTGTTTTCATTCAGAAATCAGAGCTTATTGTATTTGAAGAGTATATATTGTAGAGTATTTGGTGGACCGGGAGCCAGGGTTTATAAGGGTTGTCGTCCATTTAACTTTGGGAGTCTGGAAAGCAGCTCTTACAAAATATGTCTTTTCGAAAAGTGGATTAAGGTAACGTTTCCCTTTAGGCCATCTAGTAATCGTGAAGTACGGGTCTATTAATGCAAACTAATAACGGCTGTACTCTGCATATCTCTTTCCATTAAGATATGTGGCATATATATATAGCTGCATGATTTTAGCACGCGTGTTAATTATAACTTTATGCAGCTATAGACACTGGCTGTCTAATTGTTATATTAATTAATGGATTAAAAAGGCAACTGTTCAACTGATATCGATTGACGTGTATCTAGCCAGTGTGTTAGCCTCAAGTTAACAATTAATACGTATATATACGTGTATGCGCAATTAAGTAAAGCTGCGCATGCATGAATTAAATACGTACATGCGATTGCGAGCGATATTACAATTGCGCCTATATACTGATTGTATATATAGGTGGCGATATCACGAGCATGCGCATCGATCCATATATATGCTATAAGCGTCTCTGTGTGGTGTCCTCGTTAAAGGACAATAATTGCAATGCTCTATCCCCAGAACGACGGATTGTCTCGTTTCCTTTTAAATAACCAGCGTGTCGAATGGCACAGGTTAATTATGCAGCAAATGCTTGACCAACCCCGCATGCATGTTGGCTCCTTTTCAGAAATTAAGTACAGTATGCATGTGGGTTCAACAAAATCGAACAGTGTGTAAACCTCACAGAGCTAATGTTTTTGGTTCTTTTCGTTTCACTGCATAAGAGAAAGCTTCACAGTCACCCACAATACTAACTAGCCATTCATTACCTAACTTATTATTCATCGATCCCTCACATCTACCACATCTACATGAGCCAGTGCCAAGAAGAGGTTCGAAAGCGATGAGATCCCGTAACCTTAAATATCGGGTCGACATGATTTATCTGTCCAACCGATGAACCCATATAATTTTCTTTATCACGCAATACTACCATTGCTTTATACAAAAACAAATGCAGGCTACCGAAACCTCGGCGAAGCCGACCCAGGGGGTTTGGGGGCGTGCCCCCAAAAAGCCAATTGCCCATAGAAACCATGGGACAAGAGCCAATGTTACAAGGCGTCAAAAAGTGATATATTTACAGGATTTGCTAATGACAACGGGGTCTACTCTCTTGGTCGAGTGACTTTGGGGGCTTTTGGAGTTCTGTTCACGGGGAGTGTTCGAGGTCGGGAGAGGATGTATTCATGGCGTTCCTTGAGCTTCTTTTCATAGTCGCTTTCATGCTTGCCCGGATAAAGAATCCGTTTGTCCACCTCGTCTAGCTGGTCTTCATTATAAACAGAGCCGGGGTCTCGCTTGGCCTCGGCCTCCTGCTGGTCCCGTTGACGCCATAGACGCTGGATCTGGGACACACAATGCATGCACAGGGTGTGGGCCCGTTTGTAATTGCCACACGACGGACATCTGTTCAGGTTGTTCAACGGATGTATCTGCTTCTTGCCAGCCAACTGTCGCTGTCGTTTCTTTCTATGCGATGTCTTCTTCTTGGGGACGGCATTCACCAACCCATCGTCCTTTCCAGTCGGCAGCGGCAGACGAATACTAATTCCTCCGCCAATAGGAGGCAGGACCCGTCCAAGCGCCTCTCCAAGACGCGGAAGTAACCCGCTCACGCTGCTACTAACTGACATGCTCCCGTGCCCTCACTTGTCAATATCGTGAAATTTTCACCCCACTCCCAAAACCTCTTCCACTAAACTCATTCCTCCCATCGGCCCGACCTGCATACATGCACGCAACTTTAACCAAATTAACCTAATAACCTTAGTTGTGGGTTAGGTTTGCAGGGGGCCAGCCCCCTGCACCCCCGTGGCTCTGCGAGGCTTCAACGAATAGAAAGAAGAGAACACTACCCATAGCCTCGAGCGAAGCGAGCCCAGGGGGTCTGGGGTCATGCCCCCAGAAAAAACCAGCCCTGGGTTAGGATTGCAGGGGGCCAGGCCCCCTGCACCCCCGTAGCTCTGCGAGGCTTCAACGAATAGCAAGAAGAGAACACAGCCCATAGCCTCGAGCGAAGCGAGCCCTGGGGGTCTGGGGGCGTGCCCCCAGAAAAACCAGTCCTGGGTTAGGATTGCAGGAGGCCAGGCCCTGCACCCCCGTGGCTCTGCGAGGCTTCAACAAATAGAAAGAAGAGAACACTGCCCATAGCCTCGCGAAGCGAGCCCTGGGGGTCTGGGGGCGTGCCCCCAGAAAAAAAACCACGTACGATTACTTCTGGGTTAGGATTCTGCGGGACTTCAACCAATAGAGGGAATATCCATTACCCTAGTCTCGAGCAAAGCGAGCCTAGGGGGACTGGGGTCGTGCCCCCGGAGAACAGGCCCGGGCGTAGGTTTAGGGTGTGAAACAATACGGGGAGGGGTGGGTAAATTTCAGTCTTATCAATAGGGTTAGGAGGGGCGGTTGGGAGTGGGATAAATAACACGCCGACGTGTTGTTGACGCTTATATAGTAGCAGCAGTAGACCCCTGAAGAGAATGTCAACGACGTCGTTGCCAGTAAACGTGACGCCCAACGGGTATGTTGGGTTTGACTCGATTCCGAAGCAGATTGAGCGGCGCCTGCTGAAGCGCGGGTTCCAGTTCAACCTGATGGTGGTGGGCCAGTCGGGGCTGGGCAAGACGACGCTCATCAACACACTGTTTGCGTCCAAGCTGGCGGAGACGAGCGGACGACGCAGCGCGACGGAGCCTGTGGGCCGCACGTCCGAGGTTCGCGCGCTGTCGCACACTATTGAGGAGAACGGGGTCCGGCTGCGTCTGAACATTATCGACACGCCGGGGTACGGGGACCAGGTGAACAACGAAAAGTGCTGGGACCCGATTGTCAAGTACATCAAGGACCAGCACTCGCAGTATCTGCGCAAGGAGCTGACGGCACAGCGCGAGCGCTATCTGTCGGACACGCGGGTGCACTGCGTGCTGTTCTTCATCCAGCCCACGGGCCACGGGCTCAAGCCAATCGACGTGGTCGTGCTTAAGAAGCTGTGCGACATCTGCAACGTGGTGCCGGTGATTGCCAAATCCGACTCGCTGACCCTGGCGGAGCGAGAGCGGTTCAAGGAGACCGTCCAGAAGGAGTTTGAGTACCATAACCTGCGTCTCTACCCCTTCGATTCCGACGAGTACGACGAAACCGAGAAGGAGCTCAATGAGGAGATCCGCGACAGCGTCCCCTTCGCCGTCATCGGCTCCGACACCATGATCACCGTCAACGGCAAGCAGGTCCCCGGCCGAAAGAACCGCTGGGGCCAGATCAACGTCGAGGACGAGGCCCACTCCGAGTTCCCCAAGCTCCGCAAGTTCCTCATCTCCACCCACATGCAGGACCTCATCGACACCACCGCCCACATCCATTACGAGCAGTTCCGCTCCAAGCAGCTCCTCGCCCTCAAGGAGAACTCCTCCTCAGAAAAGGCCCAACAACAACAGCAACAGCAACAACAACAACAACAACAGCAACAGCAGTATCAGCCACAACAGCAACAGCCACCACAGCCACCAGGAGCGATCCAACAACAATCCTCGCAGCCACAACAGACAGCCCCTGCGGCTGCTGCCCCACAGGCGCCTGCAACCACCGCCCCCACGTCTAGAACACTCCCCCCAGGCCACGCAGCCGTCGCTAATGGTAAGAAATAAACACTCATAGCTCTTAATATTTATGTCCACCATTGCTTCTCTTTCCAATTTTCGTGGGATTTCCAATCCTAACCCAGAGCTGATTTCTGGGGGCATGCCCCCAGACCCCCGGGGCTCGCTTCGCTCGAGGATTTGGGTAGTGTTCTCTTCTTTTTATTCGTTGAAGCCTCGCAGAGCCACGGGGTGCAGGGGGCCAGACCTAAACCAGAACCGATTTTTGGGGGCACACCCCGGACCTTGGGGCTCGCTTCGTTCGAGGATATGGGTAGTGGTCTGTTCTTTCTGTTCGTTGAAGCCTCGCAGAGCCCTGGGGGTGCAGGGGGTTAGCCCCCTGCAAACCTAACCCAGATATATTGTATATGTGCGGCTCAGAGAGATAATGTGAGTGTGGTTCTCTTTTGGGAGAAGATTGGAATGTGGGTTAAAGGGTGCGCCGCATTCCTCACCCAACGATGCATATATTGGTTTGGGGAGGGCTATAATAACAACTTGACTGCATAACTAACATTTGGGAGAGAGTTGTTTGCACGTAGTAGTGTTGAGATAGGGTAGGATGGAAGCGTATGCGACGTTATTGTATAATGACGGGTATCTACCGGGGGCCCTTGTTTTGGGGCATCGGCTTCGGGAGGTGTCGGGAAGGTGGTCTGATAGAGATGTGGTTGTGATGATAACTGATGAGGTTAGTGAGGATGCACGGAAGGAGCTGGGGCGGGTTTTTGACCGGCTTATATTAGTCCCCACGCTGAACAATACTCGTGTGGATTCAATTGAGTTTAGCTTGTTGAATCGTCCTGAGCTTGTGAATACCTACACCAAGGTGTATCTGTGGAACCAGACGCAGTATGAGAAGGTGGTTTTTTTGGATAGCGATGTATTGGTAGTCAAGGGGATTGAGGACTTGTTTGACCTAGATGTGGGGGTTGGGGAGATAGCTGCTGCGCCAGACATTGGCTGGCCCGATATCTTTAATTCTGGTGTGTTTGTGGCAAGACCCGATTTTGGCACCTACGAGGGTTTGAAGGAGATGGCGGAGAACAATGAGTCGTTTGATGGCGGTGACCAGGGTCTTCTGAACCAGTACTTCCAGGGTAGTGGGTGGAGGCGCATTCCCTTCACATACAACGTTACCCCATCTTCCCTCTATCAGTACACACCGGCCTTCCGATATTTTGAGGACAGGGTCTCGATAGTGCATTTTGTCGGCAACGGCAAGCCCTGGGAGCAGCGACCGAGTCCCCATGTGTTTGAACAGGGTCTGTCGGGCTCACGCACAGACTACACTGCCCAATGGTGGCACATGGCCAGAAGATTCGGCGTCGACGATTACTTGTTGGCCAGACAGATGCAGCAACATCATGTTTCCTTAGACGACACGCCACCAATGCCAACAGCATTCGAGCCGGAGGTTGTCCAAGAACAAAAGTCGTCGCTGGTGGTGGAGGAGTCTCAGGTTGATGATCCTGCCAGGTTTGATCGGTTTGGCGGGTATTCTGACAAGGCTGTTGAGACGATTGCCCCACCAGCGACCCGATGGGACGCGACGAAGACGGTGCCTCCAATAGAAAGCGAGCCCGAAGGCGGTGGCCTGCAGTTCGAGCCGTTTGAAAACGCGTGGGATAGGAAGGTTGCTGGGGGAACGCACCCAGACTCCCCGGATCGAGATACGGGCGAAAAAGAACTTCCAGAGGGTGGAGCTGCTGAGGCCAGTAGTACAGAAGAAGAGGCAGCGTCTACTGAGAAGTTCAAGATGATTCTGGGACCAACGGTTATCAAGTTCCCGTGGGAAAACGGGGGACGTGCGCCAGAAAGAAAGTTCCCTGAACCGGAGTCGGCGGAGACGGAACAAATGGAGGAACTGCGGGAGGAGCTGGACCAGCAGGACATGGAGCCAGTGGTGCATGAAGAGGAGCAGGAGACGAAGGAGGAAGAAGTTGATCTATATAATGTTACACGACAACAGAATGCCTGGGATTTGAATCCGGGCATCGCCCGGTATATGCATCGTTATGTTGGCAAGCCACCGCCACCGCCACCATCGTTGGGACAAACGCCACAATCGCAGCATCGTCACCGCCACCACCATCACCACCACCGTCATCATCAAAAAAGACCCAAGACCAACCGCGAGAAGCGGGCGCGTATCGCAGACGACCTCCAACAAGGGTCCGGCAGCGAGTCAGACCTCGCCTGGGACCCGGAAAAGAAGCTCGAGGAGCTTGCCAAACTGCCGGGAATCCTGCTCGCCAAGGCCAAACAACAAAACAACAACCAAGTGTCGTCGCCGTCGTCGTCCTCCTCAGACGAGGTTGGAAACTGACGGACTCGGCTGCTGGCTCTCAGCTGACGACGTTTCATTCGGGCTCCCATTGTTACTGCTGGCGGTTGGAAGCGGCGTGTGCCAGTTGTGGAAAATGGACTGAACAATCGGAATCTCTCTGACCACCATTTGGCCTGAATAGCTAATATCCATACCGTTGTTCCTCCTGCTGTAGTGAGGGGGCTCGTTAATAGGAAAATTAATAGAAAATAAAATCAGCTGTAACATCATCACCACCAAATCCCAAATAACCAAAGCCACACAAGACTTCAACGGCTTCACCCCTATAAACTCAATCGTCAACCCTCCGTGCAACCTCCCGGAACCTCCTAGAGGCTCTGCCGGTCCCCATATAATATGCACTAATAAACAACACACATTGTACCCAAACACCGTCAGTATCACCTGCCGCCGATTGATTGTCGTCGGAAACGGTATATCTCCAAACCTTGGCGATAAAAATGTCTACTCCCAGTTAGTAATTTCTTCTTTCACACAACTTTAGCTCCAACGGTCGTGTGGTATTCTTCTTTTTCCAGAAAAAGAAGCAAAAAGCGTTGTTCCGCTTCGCGGAAGACCTTGTGCAATCCAACACTCGGCGAAGTCGATCCTCGGGTTGACAGAACACCACAGAAAACCCAACTGACTTCAACCGTGGTTCAGTGCCCTGCTTTTTGAAAGCAAGGAACAAAAAGGATTGTTCCGTTTTGCGGAAGACATTTTCTAACCAAACACTCGGCGAAGCCGACCCCGGGGGTGGGGAGGGCCACAAGAAAACTAGGGCACCAAGCGCCACGCAGTTCAGTGCCCTTCTTCGAAAGAAAGAAACAAGCAGGATTGTTTCGCTTTGCGGAACATCTCTTCCAACCAAACATTCGGCGAAGCCGACCCCGGGGGTCTGGGGGCGTGCCCCCAGAAAACTAGAGTATCAGACACCACGAAAGACCCTGACCAACTTTAGCCGTAGTTCAGTACCCTTCCTTCTCGAAAGACAGGAGCAAAAAAGTGTTCCGCTTTGAAGAAGACTTTAAGTCCAAAACTAGGCAAAGCTACCCGGTGGATCTGAGGTGCTCACTGAAACCGAAGCAAATAGAGGAAAGCGGAAGGCTTTTGCGCCCAAAACTGGGCGAAGCGGACCCAGGGGGTCTGGGGATGTACCCCAGACATCCAATTAGCGCCCGGTTGTTTGGCATAACGGTGGTCACGCCAGATAAAAGTTCTGGCTAGGCAGACGGATGTGTCAGGGAGGAGGTTGGGTAGTATTTTGAAAGGGTTGATTGTGTGGAGCGTGATTTAGAGCAAGGTGGCCACTTACCAGTTGAATTACGGTTCCAAGGAGGAATCTGAGAGTGGAGGTGTCATGCAAATAGATTATGATTAGTTGTGAGAAGAGGAGCACGTCTAGCGAGTGCAGCAGGTGCTTCTCAAAACTTGCTCGCCGATTCGAGGCACCACCCATCGTCTAGTAGATTGATACAGTCTCAGCCATCGGCCCAGTCATATCTCCAGACCGGCATCTCCCAACGATCCCGACTCATGCATACATGCACACTCCATGTCTCAGACGTAACTACTCGTGCTCTCACATTAATATTTTTTATCGATTGATTCTGGGGACACGCCCCCAGAGCCTCCCGGGTCGGCTTCGCCGAGGGTTGGGCAGGGAAGTGCTTCTAAGAATTGGAACAACTCCTTCACCAGAAAAAAGGCTTATTCGGCATAATTGGCGCAAATCTACGGCCTGGCTTCGTCGAGAGTTGGGTGACTAAAATCTTGCGCGAAGTGGAACAAGCGTTTTTTCGCTTTTTTTTTCTGGAAACGAAGAATAACAGGCGACTTAACTCGTTGGGAATAATATGATTTAGTAGAAGTGGCGTTTTTTTGGGCATGCCTCCTAACCCCGTGGTCCGCTTCGCGGAAAATTAGGGTAGCCAATTGTCTTCTGCAAAGCAGTACAATAATTTATGCTTAAAGAACACAGATGCTAATTTAATATTGTAAACATGGTCATGTGGAATCGTTCTGTTCGTTAACATAGTATGGGACAAAACTAAACAAATCCGTCCGCAAATTTAACTTGATGAAAGAAAACGCTGTATTTAATAAGACACAACAAAAGAAGCGTATTGAAATATAGAGGTTCGTTGATGTATATTGTCTATATAGCTTTAGTATAAATTCAGCCATAGGGTGTTTTGGACAGCTAGTAACAATTGGAAATTAGCTAACCGAGTACCCTGTGCTCCTGCGTCTGCACATTTGAAAGTGCACGGACCAACAGTTAACTAGCTAGAATAGAACACGTCTTTTTTATTACGTACCGATACAGTATCTTTGAAAACCTGAAGACGCACAACCAGCAACACCAATTAACATCGATCTATATATACGTCCTTCCTCTCAGGCAGGCCTCAATCAATACAGGCCGAACTTCCTGTGCTTAATCTACACACTCTAATTCGACACTCCCCGCAGAGGCTTCTGAGAAACAGGACTGCATATTTTGGCTCCTTTCGAACAATAGAACTTTATTGTCTCAATTGATTTCTGTTACCACGGCTCAAAATGGCCGCGGTTTCAGGTTTGCTGAAGGCTTGAATAACCAACTGCTCTCCGCGAAGCGGAACAACGCTTTTTGCTTCTTTTCTGGAAAAAGAAGCATACATACCAGATCACTAAGGTACCCTTGGGTCAAATTCTGGTTGGTCTGTGGCTGTTTTGCTGAGAAAAGAGTACCTACCGCAAGATAAACACGCACTACAAAAAATATGGCCAATTTGAACTATGAACCTGGTATTGAGTGGAGGCGTCGATATGTGTTTTGGATTTTGCTAAAAAATGCATGCAGTTGTGTCAATTAGAAGAAAAAAAGTAACGAATAATTAACAGATTGGATATTTTCGGAATTCTATCCGAGCAGTAATCAGCAAAATTTAATAAACCTTATAGTCCCTATGATTAATATTCAATTAGTAGCTAGGAATCATGCAGAATAATATTATTAATTTATTAATTCAATAGCAGAATTGGTGGTTGGCCTAGAGTGAGGCTTATTTCAAGGTTGGAATGATGTAGCTAGAGTTACTAACTTTAATGTTCTGCTTTTGAGTTCTGTAAAAATTCGGCTATTCCCCCATTTGGCAATGAATCATCCTATCTTTAATACCCGACCCACGGCCGGAGTTTTGACCAAAGACCACCGAAGGCTCCTGAACTGTACTGCCGTGTCAAGCTACTTGGCTTTCCTGAGAATCCAGTAGTTTGAAACTACTGGCTCCAAAGAATAGAATAGTGTTATAATATTTCAAAGCGCGTTTCCACACTTTCTTCCGAGAGCAGAACTTTCAAGCACATCGTCGGACGCTAAGTTCCTTGCCTCTTTCGGAGTGAACAAAACTCCGATACAGTACATCACCGTTTAACAGTAGTTGATTTTCTTTTTCAGGGTCCCTTTGACAGCCAATCAAAAGGCTCTGGATTTCTGCTTGTAGAATTGAAAAAGGAAATGCAGGTGCACAATAGCAGAGCGGCGTTTATGGCCACAAAGGTGCCATGAAGGTTTCGGAGTGAATAGCACACAGTAGCTTATTGTAGATTTCTTTGCCGTAACTTGAGATAAACAGTGCTGGGAACAAACTGCACTGATACGAGCGCTGTGCTTTCGGCTAAGCCAGCCGTTAGTGCTCAACCGAAAATCTACCAAGAAAGTAAACCTTTGCAAAGCTTATTTCTGCCGATCGATCGGCGATCTCTTTCCGGTAAATCATTACGTTAGTCGTTAGTTCATGGTTGCATACGAAGATTTTTATTTATTCATTTATTTATTTTTTTTTATGGGGCACACACCTGGCACTCGGCCCCCCCCCCCCCCCCCCAAGTTCGGGTCCGCCGAGCTTTAGGCCCCATTCGTTTCCCCCTCAACAAATGGAGCCTCGCAGAGCTACGCTTTTTGCTTCTTTTTCTGGAAAAAGAAGAATACCACTCGACCAAATGTGAAAAAAATTCTGCCACCTTGAAGGTTAAATCTGCATTGATACCGTTGGTACGGCTGAAGAGATACGTGCGTCGTATGCGCGGGGCCGGGAGTTTCTCAACCGGCAAGGTTTATCGGCAGA
This sequence comes from Blastobotrys ciferrii, assembly GCA_030573635.1. NCBI lineage: Eukaryota > Fungi > Ascomycota > Dipodascomycetes > Dipodascales > Trichomonascaceae > Blastobotrys > Blastobotrys ciferrii. The sequence goes on along the minus strand of JAJMDO010000022.1, from coordinate 19,404 downwards.
TTGAGTGCAATTTCGAGGACGAAAGATAGAATTAAACATCAATTTACCGAGTGATAAGTGATCGTAGGCTCTAAGGCGCTTGTACGTGTGCAATTGGCTTGCAGGACGGCGGAACCCCTGACAACTTCTTTTCCCTTGTCGGAGGATCTGCACACACGACCGACACAAACACCTTTGTGGTCATAACCACCAAGGTCCCACCCCTCCAAAACTTTTATCCAATAACGAACTAGGCGATATAAGCATTTATAAAGGGCCCAGAATACCAAGAAATCCGTGCAGATAATTAAAAGCTTGGCTTACTTGGCAACGGGTTTACGATGGAGTTTTTGAAACGGGACCTACCTTTTGTTTTGGACAAGCGTGATACTTGCGAGCCAGACAACGAGTATGATGGTCGGATGGGCGTCAGAATCTCGGCAATCTTTGTGATCCTGGTTGCTGGTACTTTTGGAGCGTTTTTTCCGATCCTAGCGTCCAAGTATTCGTTTGTGAAACTCCCCGATCCTCTGTTTTTCATTGCAAAATACTTTGGATCGGGTGTCATCATCGCAACTGCGTTGATACATCTGTTGGAGCCCGCTAGCGACAGTTTAGGAGAGGAGTGTCTCGGTGAAGGATGGCAGGAATATCCATATGCCTATGGTATCTGTCTTTTTGTTATTTTTGTCACATTCTTCATGGAGCTCTGTTCCCAGCGATATTTGGACAAGGTGGGCATGAAGCATACTCATGGCCCCACTGGTCTCCTCAACACAAATGAGCCTCATGCACACAGCCATGGCCATGTCCAAGAGGAGGACCCAGAGTCTATGCATGGTCAAAAGGACCATGAGCACGACCGTGCCTCGCTGGCATCGGCCACCACGCGACCTGAATCCTATGCCGAGCACAATCTCTCATCCCAAATCGGTGGTATCCTCTTCCTCGAATTCGGCATCATCTTCCACTCCGTGTTCGTCGGATTGACCCTCGCCGTGTCTGGCGACGAGTTCAAAACCCTGTACATTGTGCTAGTCTTCCACCAAATGTTCGAGGGCCTCGGTCTGGGCACTCGTTTGGCCACTGCCCCATGGCCCGCCGGCTGGCGCCTTATCCCTTGGATCTTTGGGCTTGCATTCGGCCTAACCACCCCAATCGCCATCGCCATTGGTCTCGGAGTGCGTGAAACTTACCCGCCGGGCTCCTCGACCAGTTTAATCACCAACGGCATCTTCGATTCCATCTCGGCCGGAATCCTCCTTTACACTGGCCTCGTCGAGCTCATCGCAAATGAGTTCCTCCATTCTCCTGAACTCAAAAAAGCCTCCCTCACCAGAATCTTCTCCGCATTCTTTGTCATGTGCTGGGGCGCAGGCCTCATGGCCCTACTCGGTAGATGGGCTTAATCTCCCCTCCTAATATATGTACACTTATAATGACCTTTATAACTAATCCATATGACAGTTCAACTATTACTCTTACCGTTTCCTTACGTTTGCACCCCCTCCAAAAAAAAAAAAAAAAAAGAAAAGTAAGGAGTCCTATAGGCCCCAAAAACCAATTCTGGGTTAGGATTGCAGGGGGCCAGCCCCCCTGCACCCCCGTGGCTCTGCGAGGCTTCATCGACCACTGTCCAACGTCTTGAGTGAAGCGAGCCCAGGGGACTGGTGGCGTGTCCTTAGAAACAAGTCCTTGGGTTAGGATTGCAGGGGGCCAGCCCCCTGCACCCCCGTGGCTCTGCGAGGCTCTCTCGAATAAAGAACTGAACACTACCCATAACCTCGAGCGAAGTGAGCCCAGGGGGTCTGGGGGCGTACCCTCAGAAACATTTATTTGGGTTAGGATTGCAGGGGGCTGCCCCCCCCCTGCACTCCCGTGGCCCTGCGAGGCTTCAATGAATACAAAGAGTTCTCGAGCTAGGCGAACTAGGATGCAAAATGGGCTCTACTAGTATCCTTTTACAAGTGTCGCAGGTATTTACTTTGGCGTCAATGGTGGAAGTACCTGTGGAAACGTTTTGCCGTTCATTGAACACCGCCAAATGCCACAAATACCGCCACCATCGACCCTACAACACCGCATAACCACAAAAGTAAAAATTTACTCTCAAAAGAAAAGAGACACCATTCCTTATTTTCCAGAAAATGAGTCAAGAAGCGTTGTTCTCCTTTTTGCGGCAGGTATTTATTGTGACAGACCAAAGTGATGGTGTTTGTAGCAACGTTTTGCTCTTCCTTGAACATCACCACGTCCTCCTTTCTGTGATGTGATTTAGATAGGATACTATGTAGAGGTATTGTTCACAATAATTGACTGAACATGTACATGTACATTAAAAACATAGCTCAAACAGTTGGCCCACAAACACCGCCACCCTATCACATACTCACAAGACTAAAAACTACTACTGTCAACCAAAAACATAACAACGCCATTTTACTCTTCGTTTACCATTCCTTCTTTTTCAGTGAAAGAGGCAAGAAGCGTTGTTCCATCTCCCATCAGTTTTTCCCACCCAAAACCTCAAGCAAAGCTAGTTCTGCGAGGCTTTATGCTAATAAGAACAAGAGAACACAGCCCATAGCCTCAAGCGAAGCGAGCCCCGGGGGTCTGGGGGCGTACCCCCAGAAATCTGTTCTGGGTTAGGTTTGCAGGGGGCTAGCCCCCTGCACCCCCAGGGCTCTGCGAGGCTTCATCGAATACAAACCCATAACCTCGCGAAGCGAGCCCAGGGGGTCTGGGGGCGTGCCCCCAGAAACACCAGTTGTGGGTTAGGTTTGGAGTTGGGTGGTGGTTAGGATAATTAATGTTCGAGAATATTACAATAAGTTAGTATTTATTAGGGGTTGTCGCGTTTTGCTTTTTGTTTGTTCCATTCGTCGGCGATTTGGTTGCTTGGCGGGGCCTGCTCCTCATTTGGAGGTCGGACGAGGAGGACGAAGTCGCCGTTCTCGTATTTCTGGCCCTTGAGCACGTTTCCGTCCTCGAGGCGCGCGCCGAGGTACTTGTGGGGGACGACGGCCATGCGGGAGAGGATGGCAGGGTGCCACTGGACCATGTGGGTGAGGGAGGCCTCGAGACGGCCGAAGGGGCCCTGGGCGACGAATCCCGGATACGACCGGTGCAGGGGGTCGCACCAGTAGTTGAGGAACACGTTTCCATACATCTGGTCGTTGCGCAGAAGGAACGACGCCGCACTGACGCCGCGGTCGTTCTGCGTGAGCACGAACTTGATCTGGCCCGCAGGCACACGCTTGTAGGTGTGGATGATGCTCTCGGGGGGGATGACCGGCGCGTCGCGCAGCATCTTGTCGTTGAGCTGCGCGGGGTCCAGCAGCTCGCGCGCCACGCTGTAGGCGTGGTTCATGATGATGGCGTCCTGGTCCAGCCACCACAGCCACTTTGCGTGCTTGAACGCGAACGCCGCCTCGCGCAGCAGCATCACCTTCGAGAAGTCGAAGTTGTACGAGTCGCCCTGCGGGCTCAGCGTCGCGAAGTCCTTGAGGTATCGCACGTAGAGCCCGTATCCGTGGCGTTCGGCATATGCCTTACGGTCTGCGATCACCGCCTCGAGGTATTCTGGCGGGAAGCTGTCGTCGATGCCCATGACGAGCACGAGCTCCGGGCTCTCGCCTCCGCCGTACACCACGCTGTGTCGCGGACTGCTCACCGTGCGACCATCCTTTGCAGTTACGTACTGCGAGGTGCGGTATTCGGCGATCTGGCTGATGGCAGGAACAATTATCGGCGACGAGCTCACCTCAATCGTCTCAGCCCCGTTCCAGACGCCTCCACGATAATAGACACGCTCGCCCCAGACCCAGCCTCCAAGCACATACAGAAGCCAGATCAAGGCCGCTACACCAACAACCCCCCCAACGCCCTTCCCCGTCGTCCGCGCCCGCTTGCTGCTCCTCCATCCGTCGCCTCGGCCCTTGCCCTTCGCAAGCTCGCTGTTCACCTGCGGCAGCGCTGAATGCATCGTCTTGCTGTAAGGGTCAATAACTAAAATATTCAGCCCATCACCAACCCATCACCAACTTCGGACCCTTGCCTCGCCACGTGTAATCCTCAGCACAACAGACCCTAACCCACAATCCCTACCCGGCACGTGACTTGCACCTGCATATGCATGTGTGCGTTTATATATATGGTAGACCTGGGGCAGGCCCCCAGACCCGCTGGGTTGGCATCGCCGAGCGTTGGGCGGCCATCATTGTACGAACGAGTCGTGTGGTATTCTTCTTTTTCCGGAAAAAGAAGCAAAAAGCGTTGTTCTGCCTCGCAGGAGATGGTTGGGGTACTCGTAGCCTTCCGCGAAGCGGAACCACGGGGGTTTGGGGGCTGACCCCCAAAAAATACAAAATCTACTAAAATAATGTGACTACGAGTCATGTGGTGTTCTTCTTTTTCCAGAAAAAGAAGCAAAAAGCGTTGTTCTGCTTCGCAGAGGATGGTTGGGATTCTCAAAGCCTTCCGCGAAGCGGAACCACGGGGGTTTGGGGGCTGGCCCCCAAAAATACAAAACTATCTAAACTGTTGGATATCTAGTTGTGTGGTATTCTTCTTTTTCCGGAAAAAGAAGCAAAAAGCGTTGTTCTGCTTCGCAGAAGATGATTAGGATACTCGTAGCCTTCCGCGGAGCGGAACCACGAGGGTTTGGGGCTGGCCCCCAAAAATACAAAACTATCTAGACTATTGGGTTACTAGTCCCGTGGTACCCTTCTTTTCCGGAAAGAAGCACAAAGCGTTGTTCTGCTTCGCAGAAGACGGTGGGATACTCGTAGCCTTCCGCGAGCGGAACCACGGGGGTTTGGGTGCTGGCCCCCAAAGAAATACAAATTGCACTAATAGAGGTTTTGTATGAGTATCAGTAGATTAATGGTTACTAAAAAATAAGCGAAAAGGAATAGATATAAGAGGGTGAATGAAAAAATCAAATTAAAGTCAGAGGTTTCTGGGTGGGCTTAATAGGTCATGTCTTTACCAGTACTAGTAAGATAATAGAGAGAACTTATGTCCCTTAGTTGAGGGAGCTGTATTAGTTTAGAGATATCCGTGAAATGGGGCCACGAACGGCCTGAGACTGAATTCGTTTACGAGAACAACACGACTAGACATTTTGTTCGTCATGCAGGTGGTGATGATACAGTTGCCAACTCAAACAAGGAATAAAATGCTGCTGAACGGAATAGAAATGGACGTTGTTATAGCGAAGACAGTAACCATTGGTGCTTTTTCTATGGGTAACAGGCAGTGGTGGCCGACACGTACAATTTATCACATGAATTCAACCAATCCAGCCAATCCAGCCTCACTGGAGACGTTTCAGAGGTGGATCAATGCATTAGAAAGCGAGCCATGAGCTGGTTTTTCTCTGCTTATTCTGCAATTTGGATAGGTGCCGTAGCACGACTTGGAAAAGAACAATTAATCGAGGCTAGATGGGTGTCCCGCCCTTTTAATCTTTTTTGATTCCTTTCGGGGAAAGAACAAAAACTGGCTATTAGTTCGTCGACCTTCGTTATACAGTGATCTCTACTTACCCTTATCCAAATTAACATTCTTCACAGACACGTGAACTGGCAGGGGGCCAGTCCCTGCACCCCCGTGGCTCTGCGAGGCTCCCAGGAATAAAAATAGGCCACTGCCCACAACCTCGAGCGAAGCGAGCCCAGAGGGTCTGGGCGTGCCCCCAGAAAACAACAACTGGGTTAGGTTCTGCAATATTGCAGCGAGACTTAGATGCAATGCATGTGGCTTCCGCGAGAGAGCTGCATTTTCAGGAAAAGGCACCGGAGGAGTAATCTCTGCCCGAGAACAGTCTCATGGGTTGTCCTCGATGGAAGTATAGTGATACATTATTATGTACGCATGTATCCGTAAAACTTACCTCGGTAAACAATGCATGCCGTACCATTGCAATATCGCACATGTGGTTTCGTTTAATTCCGGTACCTGTTTCACTCAGAGCTGGTCAAAAGTAAACCCTGTTTCTCTATGCAACAAAGTTAAAAGTGTCAGACGAACATATATCCTGTACGGCTAAACAAATTCGAGGCTTCTGTATTAAATGAAACCTCATGCAGAGTTCTGAACGCCTGAACCATTTAGCTACTTCAAGCTCTGAACTTGCCTCTATTCCACAGAATGACACTTCTTTCGCTACAGTCTTCCATTGTATGAGCACACCCCCAGAAAACACACTCCTGGGTTAGGTTTGCAGGGGGCACGCCCCTGCACCCCCGTGGCTCTGCGAGGCTCCCTCGAATAGAAGGAGTAACGCTACTCATAACCTTGAGCGAAGCCAGCCCTGGAGACACCAGAAGCACAACAGTATGACAGGGACCCCCACGGCTCTGCGAGGCTTTGCTTCTTTTCTGGTAAAGAAGAGAACTACTCAGTCGATGTATAGTAAGAAAAAACTGTCACCCAATGTTTTCTGGGGGCATGCCCCCAGACTCCCTGGGCTCGCTTCGCTCGAAGCTATGGGTCATAGTTTTTTTTAACAAAAGGAATAAAACTCTACCCATAAGCTCAGGGAAGTGAGCTCTGGAGGTCTGAAGACGTGCACCCAGACAAACAACATTTGGATTAGAAATTGCAGCCTCCTGCATCCCCATGGCTCTGAGAGGCTTCAACGAGTAGAAACCATAGAGTACTGGCCGCAACCTCGCGAAGCGAGCCCAGGGGGTCTGGGGGCATGCCCCAGAAATTGGCTCTGGAGGACTGCAGGGGTCAACACTCCCTGATTCTGCGAGGCTTCAACGAATAAAAAGAATAGAACACTACCCATTACCTCGAGCGAAGCGAGCCTAGGGGTCTGGGGGCATGCCCCCAGAAACAGCTTCTGGGTTAGGATTCCGTGTCTCGCAGATCGAGGCTTATAATAAAAGACAAACGTCGGAGAAGCGGGCCCTGGAGGCGTGTTTTAGTTTTGGGTTGATTGGTTGCCCCAAATTCAAGGGCAGGCATTGGTGAAACGGTATTTTGTGGGGTAGATTTATCAGTCTGCTCAGTTGAATTCTAAAAGAAGGAAAGCTATTTTAAGGGATTATGATACACGAAACAGTTGATGACGTGGGGCTGAATAGGATCGATATGAGCAGGTGAGGACAAAATGAATGCTGATTCAGTTTAGTAGACCTTTTAGAGTTAAGACAGGCGCGTCAGTGCATGCATGTACATAGGGACGGAACCGGATAAAGTTTGGTCTCGACCCTTAATTCAAATACATGCACTTGCTACATGCATATCAGTTCGCGAGACGGATAAACTTAAACTAGTTACGTACGCAGGCATGCATATCGATCGATTCAGCTATCTATAGCCAGGGTCCGGACCGATACCCACAGCATGTAGACACACCTGCAGCCACCTAGTGGCCTCCTAAAAAAATTCGAGCTGAAACTGAAAACATTACGTTTTAATACCCTAACTCTGCACTCGTTTGACATGGATATCAGTCACAAATGTACAACGTGTCTTGCACGTGACCGGTCCGAATACTGCACATGCGCTTATTCTACTTCGTGCGGCTGGACGACACATCATTATTGATTATCTAATCAACTCCCTGCTCTGAACATCCATTGACTACTACTGTGGCCCTTCGGCTCGCTTCTCTCGAGATTCTAGGGGTTGTTTTCTTTCTGCAAAACTGAACCCAGTTGTGGTTTTCTGGGGGCAGGCCCCCAGACCCCCAGGGCTCGCTTCGCTCGATGCTATGGGTAAAGGTCTATGCTTGAAGATACACCGGCCTTAGTCAATTAATAACAAACATTGAGCAAGCAGGTCCAAGTGTTTAGGGTAAAATACCCACTTAGTACTCTTTTTTCTCCAGAAAAAGAAGCAAAAGCATTTGTTGCTTCGCAGAAAACAGTTGGCCTACCCGAACTAGAGGCGAAGAGTCAGGGAGCCTTGGGTAATCCCCTCATAATACTGTTTATCTGATAGGATCTTTCTTTTTCCAGAAAAAGAAGCAAAAAGCGTTTGTTCTGCTTCGCAGAAGACAGTCATTTGACATTTAATCAGTTTATTATGGAGTCGCCAGCCGCACCCACTCGGAGTTTAAACCCGGAATAAGTCACGAAGACCATGCCAGACGCTTGATCCAATACATGAAACTATTTCTTATTGTTCTTTCCATTTCATGTGCTTTTGCACTTGTTTGTCTCTTTGCTTCCCTCATCATCTCCGCTTTAGCGACTCAGTCAAACCCTGATTCTGAAGAATCAGCTTGCTGTGAAAACAGTTGTTTACCCAAAACTCGGCGAAGCCGACCCAGGGGGTCTGGGGGCGTGCCCCCAGAAAACAACTTAACCTGATAGTACCCTTCTTTTCCGGAAAAAGAAGCAAAAATCGTTTGTTGTGCTTCGCAGAAGATAGCTGTTTACTCCGAACTCGGCAAAGCCGACCCAGGGGGCCTGGGGGCAGTAAATAAGGTACGTCGGGTGATCGATCTAGTAGCGTCGAGGGAAGGACGGGACCCACGATGCCGATCTCGCAGCGTATGTATCAGGGTTCAGGGCTGCCGGAATCTGGCTCCATGACTGCTGGATCGCGAATTTCCACACGGTGGGCGGGCGGGTTCGGAATAATCTCTCCCCTGCATGCATGTGTCGCGTGCGTGCATCGATTGAACCCAACGGCTTCGGCCCGCGCCGCAGACCACAGCTTTGCCCTACGTGGTCGGCCCACCGCCCGAAACGACGCGTATATATATACATGGCTGCGTGTATATACAGCAGCCCATATATGTGCACGCTCGTCCAACTGGGGTAGACCCAGACCCCCGGGCAACCTGGCGGGTAGCTAGCCGGGCTCCACGCGCCGATCCTTCGTGATCGCCGGCCAACCGCTGTTTCTGCATGCCGCCCGCTCATCACATTGCTTTTGCCATCTCCCGCCGATCGTATGCATGCGCGCTGCTCCTTGTTGTCGGTCGTCAGGTACCACATTCACGCGCCAACGCCCCCTCGCGATTTGCTTTTTCCGCCACCGCACGTATGCATACATACACATACGCATGCATGCGTCCCCCCGATGTACCCTCAACGACCTCCGACCCAGGCCCACTCCTAGCGTGGGCTCGCCGCACAGGCTTCTCGAACATTCCGACGCTACCACCTCCCCTACCCAACCATTCACCGCCCATGGCGATGCATGTGGTTAAAAATAGTAGACTCAGCCGCGCCATGCATCTATATATCTCTCATTCCATGAGCACTTTTTACACTACTTCCGTAGCATACGCACAACTATAACTCCTCTGTTCCTCGCACAGATCGCAAAATGCAGCAAAACCTTTATTCTACTTATCGTCAAGTCCGAGTCTGGGGTCAGGGTCCCCGCCAACAAAGAACCCATCTGGGTTAGGTTTGCAGGGGACACGCCCCCTGCACCCCCGTGGCTCTGCGAGGCTCCGTCGAATAGAAAGAATAGAACATTACCCATAAACTTGAGCAAAGCGAGTGCGTCTAGAAACAACCACTTTTAGGTTAGGATTGAAGGGGGCCAGCCCCCTGCACCCCCGTGGCTCTGCGAGGCTCTCTCGAATAAAGAACTGAACGCCACCCATAACCTCGAGCGAAGCGAGCCCAGGGGTACTGGGGGCATGCCCCCAGAAAAAAACACTGCTGGGTTAGGATTGCAGGGGGCCAGCCCCCTGCACCCCCGTGGCTCTGCGAAGCTTCAACGAATAGAGAGAAAATAGAACAGTACCCATAACCTCGAGCGAAGCGAGCCCAGGGGGTCTGGGGGCGTGCCCCCAGAAAAAACACTACTGGGTTAGGATTGCAGGGGGCTTGTGGCTCTGAGATGCTCCAACGAATAGAAAGCATAGAACACTACTCATAACCTCGCAAAGCGAGCCCAGGGGGTCCGGGGGCGTGCCCCCAGAAACCACTTCTGGGTTAGGATTCAGGATTGCTGTGAGTGTGTTGTGTAGAACATAACAAGATAATATAGATTACAGGACATAGGAGGTCTACGTTTTATTTAGCGTCTTTCATTTCAACGTCAGTTCCCTCTGAAGGTTTGTCGTCTGTAGTTGGTTTGGGAGACTCCTTTTTTTCCTCAGTGGCGGTTGTTGCCGGTTCGGGTTTCTTCTCACTGTCAGATGTTGTTGCTGGAGTGCTAGTGGTGGGTGTTGGGTCGGAGGGTTTGTTGGTATTATCGTCTTGTTTCTTGTCGTCATTTTCGTTATTATTAGGCTGGTTGTCACTGATTGTGGTGGTCGTCGTCGTTGTCGTGGCAGCTGGCGGTTCTTCGTCTTTCTTGGTGCTGGGCTCGTCGTCGTCGTCATCGTAGTCCTCATCTTCCTCGACCTTTCGCTGCGGCGCCTCGATGATGGTCTTCTCCTTCTCCTCCGGCTGTTCGACAGGCGCCGGCGGCTCGGGCGTGTTCGTGTTCTCCTGTGGAGCGCCGCCGCCGTTGCGTTGTGAAGAGCCGTTCTCAGCGGTTGTGGTGGTCGGGGCTGTTGGCTTGACGTCGCCTGTGGCCGGTCGTTTGTTCGACTCCTTGTCCTCTTCAAAGTCGCCCATTCGCTTCACGCCACTCGCCGTCGATGCGCCTTCTTCTTGCTTCGGCTCAGGGTTTGTGATCGACGACACAGACGGGCCCGGCGTGCCCGCATTGCTACCACCACCGCCACTGCTCTGGGCCTGGTGATGTGGCGCAGGTGGCTGTTGTGGTGGAGGTGGCGGTGGCTGGGCTTGCGGCTGTGGCTGTGGTTGTGGCTGCTGCTGCTTAGGCGACGCCGGGGCGGCAATAGAGGGCACGGTGGTTGTAGTTGTCGACGACGGCGGAGGGGTCTCCGTGTTGCGCGAGATTGGTGGGATGGTTCCTGAACCGTTGGTCATGTTGGCAATGCCTGGACCGTTGGACAGAATTGACTGAACACTCCCTGACCCGGCTTGTGGCTGATGTGGCTGTTGTTGTTGCACCAGCTGGGGCACCTGTGTGACTGGTGTTTGTGACGCAGAGTGCGGCTGTTGCTGCTGAGGAGGAGGTGGTGGAAGCGTGTGGGCTGCTGCTGCCTGTTGATGTTGTGCTGCTGCTGCCGCTGCCTGCTGCTGCTGATGTTGTTGCTGCTGCTGCTGCTGCTGTTGCTGGGCTGCAGCATGAGGATGTGGTGGAGGAGGTGGTTGCTGTTGTTGCGCAGCTGCAGCTGCAGCTGCTGGATGCACCTGAGGAGCACCCGCATGTGGTGGAGGCGGTGGTGGGCCGCCTGCAGCAACACCTGGATGTTGTTGAGGATGCTGTGGAGGATGTTGCTGCGGCTGAGGCTGTTGCTGTTGTTGCTGCTGCTGCTGCTGTTGATGCTGGTCCCAGATGGCGCTTGGAGGGCCGTGCTGGTGGTAGGATTGCGGGTTCACGTCCTGAGGCCTTGGAGGCACATTTGGAGCTGGGACTGCACCGTTCTGGGAGGCCCTAAGCTGCTCCAAACGCGCTTGAATGTGGGGATTATTAGGATCTAGCTCTGCAGCACGCTGATACGCGTCGAGCGCGTCATTGACTTGATTGTTGCACGACTCGTATAGCGTACCCAAATCATACCATACCTCGGAGATGTACGGGTTCAGACGAATGGCGCGGGAATAGGCGTCCAGAGCATCGCGATACTGATTGATCTGGTAATAAAGCACACCAATGGAACACCAGAAGGTGGGGTTTCGACCGTCTCTGTAAACAGCCTGCTGATAGGCCTCGTAAGCCTTGTTGTACTTCTGCTGAGCCATGTAGCATCGGCCAAGAAGATACCAAGACTGGGCATCTTGCGAATCCGCCTCAAGAGATTTGGTTAAATAGTTGATGGCGAGATCTTGATTGGAAAAGGACGAGCCAGTTTGATGATACAACCAACCCAGTTGCTGCAAAACCTTGGCGTGATGAGGATTCTCCAACAAAACACGCTCATACGCTTCCCGCGCCAGCTGGTACTCCTTCTGCTGCTCGTGAACGTGGCCAATCTGGAACCAGATGTCAACCTCAGTCAACGGTCGTGGTGGGTTTTGAAGAATGTATCTGAAACACTCCAAAGATTGCGGATATTTAAATTGCTGCTTGTATATGATACCCAATCTGAAATAGATTTCATTGGCCTTGTCAAAGTTTGGATCCATGTCCATAACTTGAGAAAAGGCTTCCTCCGCATATTCTAGAGATCCATACCGATCGTACAAAATGCCAATTCCATACCAAAGCTTTGGGTCCTTTGGGTCGCGCAAATGATACAACGCCTGCTGATACGCCGAGTAGGCCTTTTGAAGATCGTCCATCATCAGATAGCAATGTCCAAGCGACCCCCAGGTGTCACCAGAGTCCTGAGACAATGACAAAATGTTCTGATAGTACTCCACAGCCTTTGCAAACATCTCCTTGGACCGGTACAAGTTTGCAACCGCCGACAAGGCCGGTATAGAGTATGGATTGTGCTTCAGCGAGTTATCATACGCGGTAATGGCCCGGTCGTGCTCGCCCATCAGCTCCGCTAGTCGTCCCAGCGACAGCCAGAGCTCCGCATTACTCGACTCCATCTTCTGAAACGCCGAACTGTCCTGTGCGCCTACAAAAATCAACAGTTAATACGCTACACGTCACATGTTCTCATCGACTAAACTTACCTGTCGCCGCGTTGTTCGGGGTCGACGCTCCCTGCTGCGCAGCAGCTTGCTGCTGAGGTGGATGTAGCACCTGGCCATTACGTACAACCGTCGTAGGCCCGACGAGCTGCGGTTGCGACGCCATCTTTACTATAGCAATTCACGTGGATACGTTGCGGGTGAATGTGGTGGTGGTGGTGGTGGTGGTGGCAAGGGAAACAAAAAAAAAAAAAAATTAAGGAGGGAAGCCAGACAGGAAAAAAAAATGTTATAAGAAAGTCTGGGAACGGCAAAAAAAAGTCCAAAAAAGAAAACACGCCCACAAAAGCAAATACTGCCCTAAAAAAAAGAAAGTCCCAAAGGATCCCCCGGCCCCTTTTCAGCCCTAATATTATTTCCGACACCCCCGGATCAAGAAAATTCTGTGCGATCAACGTCTTTTTCCACAAACGGTAACCCCATCTGCATGCGTGTCTGAGATCACAAATGCTAATTGTCTCGCATTGATTGACATAGCTGCTGCACCGCACATCCTTCTCCCACCCCCCAAAAAGAAACGTTATATGACGTATAATCTCCCCTTCCCCTTCCCCGCTCCCCTAACCCTACCCTCGTATATTTGCCGAGCTCAAACCGTTATATCCTCTTCTCCATCAATTGCTCCTCCAGTGCATGCTTGATGGTAGTGGTGTTTTTGGGGACACGCCACCAAACCCCCGTGGTTCCGCTTCGCGGAAGGTTTGGGCCAAAACCTGTTTAATTGCTAGAGTTCTTTCCAGAAGCTAAGCAAAAAGCGTTAGTTTTGCCCTGAAAAGTAGCCGCGACTACTAGGGTATTTCTTCTTTTGTCCTGAAAGTAGCTGCGACTACTAGGATATTTCTTCTTTTTCCAGAAAAAGAAGCAAAAAGCGTTGGTTTGCTTTGAGAAAGGTTTATCCCCAATCCTCTGCGAAGCCGACCCAGGGGGTCTGGGGGCGTGCCCCCAGAAAGTAATCGAAGTGTTATTCCCATTTTACCTGAAAGGAAACAGTTTACATTCTAGTTGGGTAATGTCCTTCTATTTCCAGAAAAAGAAGCAAAAAGCATTTGTTCTCCTTCGCAGAAGACAGGTTTTTATTCAAAACTCGGCGAAGCCGACCCAGGGGGTCTGGGGGCGTGCCCCCAGAAAATATCCGATGTGTTATTGTTTAATATCTAGTTAGTTAATATTCTTATGTTTCCATAAAAAGAAGCAAACGCGTTGTTCTGCTTCGCAGAAAGCCATGTCCACCGGAATCCGTGAAGCGGACCTTGGGGGTTTAGCCGAGTGACGCCAAGAAACCGCCAGTCTGGTAAAGCAAAGAGCACAAGGAGCGAAAGGTGATTGTTATTGTTTACAGAAATAAGGGTTGTGGGAAGAGTTTTAGATGTATGTACCCGGTCAGTGAGTTTGCCACAAACACCGCCACAAAAGCCGTTTATCAGCCACATCCATTGTTTAGTATGGCTTGCAGGGAAAGAGGCACTGTAGCATCGCGGAGCCATGCACAATTTTAGCCTAATTTCTTGAAGCAGAAAACGATGCGTGTGTTTGTTCTATACAAATAGTGATCTGACTGGGGACACAAGTGAAAGAATATTTAAGCTTGAGATCATGAAACATCGTACTAGTTTGCTGTGGTCAAGTACGTAGACACTAGAATCGACGAATAACCGACGTTACTAGAGAAGTGCTGATGAGCCTGATAGAGACCTCCTCAAAAGGGTCGCCATTGTGTTGACTGGGGTCGCACGCAAGCCAGACTGATATGATTAAATCGACTTGCGAAACAGTCCCAGATATACGCTGTAAATACCTACCAGCGTATACCACAGCACCACCATCTCATCTTATCTGATTGGAACCGTTCGATATTTTAAAGCCCATGCCCGCTTCACAAAACCATAATTTATCATCGAACGGTAGTCAAGGTTAAATGGTATAACTGTATTCCACTTCTTCTTTGCAATCTTAACCCAGTACTAGTTTCTGGGGGCTGGCCCCCAGACCACCTGAGCTCGCTTCGCTCGAGTTTATGTGTAATGGTTTTATTCGCAGAGCCAAGGCGTAAATCCTATCTCAGAGGCGATTTTTCTGGGGGCACGCCCCCAGACCCCTTGGGCTCGCTTCGCTCGAGGCTCTGGGTAGAGGTACATTCTTTCTATTCGTTGCAGCCAGGCCACGGGGGTGCAGGCGGCTGGCCCCCTGCAAACCTAACCCAGTAGTGTTTTCTGGGGGCACGCCCCAGACCCCCTGGGCTCGCGTCGCTCGAAGCTATGGGTAGTGGTTTATTCTTTCTATTCGATGAAGCCTCGCAGAGCCACGGGGGTGCAGGGGGCTGGTCCCCTGCAATTCTCACTCAGTCTGATGTGAAGTAGAAAGTTAGTTTCATTAGGGAGTTAGTAAGTGTCTATGCTTCTTTACCTCTAGCTAAAAGGTGGGGGGCGATTTGTTGTAGCCAGTCCTGTTGGACTGGGGAGACGATTCGAGCGTAGCCCTTTGTGGTGTATACGTATTCCATGTACATGATTGCGTCGATTTTTTTGCCGAACAGCATGGAGCTGGGGTGGATGTTGAGGTACTGGTTGGTGAGCACGGTTTTGTATCTGCGGTCAGGCAAGCCGAGGGCTGTGTTTGACACAAATCCGTGAAGGAAGCATCTGATGATGTCAGGCGACGCGACGTGTGTTGTTGGATGTTCCTCCTTCACCTTCATGTAGGACTGGAGCTGCTTGCGCACGAGATGCACGTTGTCCATTCCTCTGTAGTTGATGGCTGTGGCTTCGCACAGGGCCTTTCGTTCGTGTTTGTCACGGCATTGGTAGAAGTACTTGTCGAACATCTCCTTAAGCATGATCAGGTCGCCGTATTCGATCCCGCCGCCAAACTCGACACGTCGTCGCTCATTCACATCGTCCCGCTTCTCCGGATGCGGGTTGAGCAGAAGATCTTCGACCGAGAGACAGGCGACAATGTCAATGACGGCTTGGAGAGCCTCGGGGCCCTCGTCGCGTGCATGGATGAGCACGGCTGCCAAATGCGGCGAAACGGGCAATAGAGCCATCTCCTTGCCCAGCTGGGTCACCTTCCCGCTGTCGTCCAGCGCTTGTAGTGTGTAGAGCTTGAGAAGAGCCGACCGGAGGGCCTTTTTGGAAGGTGACTGAACCCATTGGAAGCCGAGAATATCGTCGACACCGGCGTTCTTGAGCATGAGCACGGCACTGGCCACATCACAACGAACAATCTCAGGTTCGGTTTGATCTGGAAGGTCCTCGGCATATGTCTTCTCGGTGAAGAGCCGGAAACATTTGCCCGGAGCCTCACGACCGGCACGACCCATTCGCTGCGCAGCACTCGCCTTGGAGATGTGCGTCGCCAGAAGAGCATCGAGCCCAAGCTCAGGCTTCCACACACGGACCTTGCGCAGACCAGAATCAATGACATAGCGCACACCGGAAATCGTCAGCGACGTCTCAGCGATGTTTGTAGCCAAGATCACCTTCCTGCGCCGCGCGGGGAGCGGCTCAAAAACCTTTTGCTGTTGGTTGGGAGGAAGCGAGGCGTAGAGGGGGAGCGCGACGATCAGCGGGGCCTGCTTGGGAAGATCGTGGGCTAGGGAATTGAGTCGATCGACACACCGATCAATTTCCTCCTGCCCCGCAAGAAACACCAGAATGTCACCTGGGGATGGCTCAGACATGTTTGTCTGACACACTGTCTGAACCACGCCGTCGACCACGTTATCCAGCGGCGTCTTCACGTAGTAGCGCTGCACGGGGTGCATGCGACCCTCCACGTAGAGGATGGGCGCGTCATTAAAGAAGCTGGAGAAGCGCTGCGCGTCCAGCGTGGCAGACATGATCACTAGGCGCAGGGGTCGGTCGGTGTCGAGGCCCCGATCGCCGACGAGCAGTCTCTTGATGAGCCCCATGAGCATATCTGTCAAAACGGTGCGCTCATGGGCCTCATCCAGCAGCACCGTGTCATAGCGCGAGAGCGTCGGGTCCAGCAGGATCTCTCTGAGCAGCATACCGTCTGTCAGGTACTTGAGGTGTGTGGAGTCTCCGGACTTGTTTTGGAATCTCACCGTGTATCCGACCTTGTTTCCCACAAACGAGCCCATTTCTTGGGCCACTCGTCCCGCCAGATTGATGGCCGCCACCCGTCTGGGCTGTGTGATCGCAATCTTCTTGTTCTTCTCGCGGCTGTAGATAAGCTGTGGAAGTTGTGTGGATTTACCACTGCCCGTCTCACCTATCAGCACGCTGACCTGGTTCTTTAACACATAATCCAGGACCTGGTCCTTTGCAAGATACATGGGCAGATTCTCTCGCTCCTTCTGAAGCTCCTGTCTCCGCTTCTTCAGATCTTTCACCTTCAATTGTGGCTTTGGCTTTTCCTCCGCCTCGTCCTCGGAATCTCTATAATACACAACCTTGGGCGTCGACGACACAGTCCCATTCACTTTATTATCTTCTATCGAGTCGTCACTTTTTGTCGCCGTGCTCGAACTCTCGTTCGTTTTTCCGTCAGGCGCCGACTGGGGACGTTTCGTATCCTCGTCGCTCGACGCCGACGAGTGGAACCGCAGATCCCCATCACTTAGACTCTCCTTCTTGGACTCCAGGGCCTCCAATCGGGCCAAATTAAGCGGACCGAGGATATCAGAGGAACCGTCTTGAGCGCTCGCAGCCTGCTTCTGCTGCTGCTTCTTGAGCTTTTTGAGCTGTTTCTTCGAAAGTGTCTTCTGCACATCCCCATTGGCTTCAGCTCCATCGCCACCCCCCTCTCCAAATTTCATATGCTTTCGAGGCCCCATCTTTCCTCTCTATTTCTTCCTGGCCTGTGTGAAATTTTCATATCGTTGGTCCCAAATCAAAAAATTCAATCCCCGCTCCGATCATCCCCGATATAATACTCAGCCGCACTATGATATATTACAACTACTGCCAAGTTTCTTCTTTCTACGAAGCAGAACCAATGCTTTTGTTTCTTTTCTGGATAAGAAGACACTCGCTTAAGAGGTTTCCTGGGGGCACGCCCCCAGACCCCCCGGGTCGGCTTCGCCGAGGGTTGGGTAGCCCAACGTCTTCTGCGAAGCAGAACAAACGCTTTTTGCTTCTTTTTCTGGAAAAAGAAGGGTCATATAAATAGTGTCTTTAGTGTTTTTCCAGAAAAGAAGCAAAAGCGTTTGTTCGCTTCGCGGATTACCAATCTTTTTCACCTTCACTGAATGGTTTTTTTTTGGGGGCCAGCCCCCCAAACCCCCGTGGTTCTGCTTCGCGGAAGACTTTGGGCCCCAATATCTTCTGCGAGGCAGAACAAATGCTTGTTGCTTCTTTTTCTGGTAAAAGAAGGTATCTCTTTTCTGGAAAAGGAAGATATCGTTTCGATAATTGAATCAATTGACCCTCACTGAATGGTTTTTTTCCAGAAAAGAAGCATGAGCGTTGGCCCTCTTCGCGGATTGTCGGCTACGCAGAACCAAAATTTACGCTGAAGTTTCTTCTTTTCCAGGAAAGAAGCAAAAGCGTTTGTCTGCTTCGTGGATTAGCTGCCTCGCAGAGTTAATTTTTTGGGTCTTAGTTTAAAAGAACAAGTTTCCTTCTTTACCAGGAAATAAGCAAAAGCGTTGGTCCGGTTTGCTGGTCATCAGCCTCGCAAGAGTATTGCTTTTGGTTCTTTTTTGAAAAAGAACAATGCTTCAGAAGCAGTTTGTGAAAGATTAAGGAATAAGCGAGTGAACGCAGCCCAAAATACTTGTATCTTCACCAAGTTCCCCTGGGCTCGCTTTGCTCGAGCTTAAGAGTAGTGTTCGACGAAGCCTCGTAGAGCCACGGGGATGCAGGCCCTGCAATCCTAACCTAATTGCATGCTTCTGGAGCACGTGGGCTTTGGGGCATCTTATTCACTCCAGCAGGAAAGTGTCGACATGCACTTTTATTTCGCGCTTCCCTCATTCATGCAATAATCCACGAGACTTCTCATACGTCACTCCGGCCGGAATTTTAGAGGCCTGGAAGATGCCAGTTGCACAGTACCCGCAGCATCTGATAGTAGGTAGAAAGCGGGATAGTATGACTTGGTTTTTTGACCGGTAATAAATTCGAAAAGGGTATTAAGGGTGCAGCTGATGTAGTTGATCAAAGTTTACCTGCAGTCGTGATGGTGATCGACCTCGTTGTTGTGAAGGTTGATCAGCTCCTTGGATTCCTTCGTGTTAAATAGAGTGCGCTTATTGATAAATTAGGGGCCGGTTGAAATAAATCCACGTGGACCACATTAAAGACTTCCAAGACTGTTGACGATTGTTGATATGACTTCTTGTCACAGGAAACTAGAAAGACAAAAATTAACTTTTCTTTTGCGGAATTTAGGATCTACCACGTAATATTATAGGATGCCGGTAAGGAACCACTGTACCTGGAATCTTTGTGAGAAGGAAGGAGGCACTTCATACACCCTGATACGAGGTTATTACTAGAAACATTGAGAAAAAACCGACTGAGAGTTAGGGTACTGTACTGTTCTTCCTATTCGAGGGAGCCTCGCAGCCACGGGGGTGCAGGGGGCCAGATCCTAACCTAGAACGAGCTGTTTTCTGGGGGCACCTCCCCAGACCCCCCTGGGCTTGCTTCGCTCGAGGCTATGGGTAGAAGTGCATTCCTCCTATTCGTTGAATCCTCACAGAGCCACGGGGGTGCAGGGGGCTGGCCCCCTGCAAATCCTAACTCACAACTGCGTTTTCTGGGGTACGCCCCAGAGGAAGAAGCCAAAAGCATTGTTCTGCTTCACGAAG